>PVKE010006387.1:0-54605 GCA_004027555.1 Craseonycteris thonglongyai | reverse complement strand
GGGAGGGCCCAGAGCAGTCTCCATAGTTGTACATCATTAGTTTTCAACATGGTTTCATTCCACACAGGTGGATTGGGGGCCGTGCAGGGTGGGAACTGGGCAGAGAACCTCCCACATGGGAGACATGCCCCCTCAAGCCAGGGGCCAAGTGGGGAGGGGGGCAAGAACCGAACTGGGGGCCCCCCGAATGAGAGGCACACCCCAGATCAGCACATGGGTCTGCACAGGCCGGGGCTGGGATTTGATCCTTAGTCCCTGAGGCTGCAAAGCAAGTGCTCAACTCGCTGAGCCATCCCGGCTTCCCCAGGTTTGAGTATATTTATAAGTACGTATATACAATCACATATGTGCTTTGTAAAAGGGTGTGGTCATTTTTTTCTATTTATTCTTTTTTGCTTGGCTTGGCTCCTCCATCATCCTCTCTTTCTCCTTTTCCCTACATCAGCACACCAGGTCTTCTACACTGAGAACTGGGAGGTGTCCTTCCATATTTTCTCCTTGTCAAGTAGTCTATTTCTTTTTTTTTTTTAAGATTTATTTTGAGGGATGCTGAGATAGCTCAACAATGTTTGAGAGATGAGAGGAAGAGCAGTCTCCATAGTTGTACATCCTTAATTGTAACATAGTTTCATTTTATACAGGTGGATATGGGGCCACAAGGGGACAGGAAATGAACAGGGGGACTCCCGCATGGCAGGTGGCAAGAACCTTTACTGCCAGGATTGGCAGTTTCCAGTTGAGCTGTAGTTTAGTATACAGGTTTGCACGGGCTGGGGCTGGAATTCGATTCTGGGACCCGCGGTTGCAAGGCAAGCACTCAGCCTGTTGAGCTATTCCGGCATCCCTACTCAAGTAGTCTTAGGCCTATAAACATACGAGGGCTGTCTGGAAAAAATCCAGCCATAAATACCTCTATTTTTTATATTCCAAGGCTGGATACTTTTTGGACAGCCCTCATATATGTATCTACATATACAGACTTTCATATTCTAAAGCACTGTCTGTAAAACGGGGTGGTAGCATGTCTTGTATCTCACGTTCACCACTGAACAACTCCTATGGGAAGCCCTCCTACCCCCGCGGGTCTAGCTCCACTTCAGTCTCTTAATGGCTGGAGAACTCCCCAGTGTGGATGTACCCTTGAGAAATCTTCACTTTGTTTTCAGGTCTTTGCCCCATGAAGAGTGACACATGAACCCCTCTTTATCACTGTGGCCTTAAACTCATATTCTTATAGATGGTTATTCGTATTTGATAATGTCCAGGGGTACAGCTGCCACTAAATTCTTCTATTCTTTTAAAAGATGTCTGATTGCTTTCCAATAACTAGAGGAAGAGAAAGTCAAGGAGAGGGAGATGAATGTGGACAAATCACCTCCTCCCTGAACTGAAAGTGTGTGGATTGGATGAGGGGACTGTGTGATGTACAGCAACACAGTTGGCAGTATTATTAATTTTTCTCCTGAAGACGGTGGGCTCCCCCTTGGTAACTGACTGGGACTCTGTGGAGGGGTCTGGGGGGGCATTGTCCGGGTGCAGGTATTGTAGACCCAGAGCAATTAGAGAGGAAAGACAGAGCTGTGAGAAGCACAGGTTTTGAGAGTCGCTGTGACCTAGCTTTCAGTTGCAGCTTTACCACGTTCCGCTGTGCGATCTTGTGAAGTCACTCGTTTCCTCAGAACTTCAGTTTCCTCATGCCAGCCTGTGAGGGTGGCTGTGAGGAGCAAACATATGTAAGGCCCTGAGCAGAGTGCCTGGCACTCATAAAAAGCGACGGATCATTTCTCAGATGCCTTCATTACACTCTTTCCCACAAATACCTTTCGCGTGTCTCCCAGCTGGTGAAAACCTGTAGAGGGCAGGAACTGTATGGAGTTCGTCTTTGCATGTTTACACCACCAATCTCTAATTTGGTTTCCCTCCTACCAATTACCTAAAAGTCTTTTGCTCAGTTAAACCAGCGTTGATTAAAAATAAGAGCAATAACAATTTGTTATTATCAAAAGTTTCAGGCTTACACTAGAATAGAGTAATATAAAGAACACCCATGAACCACTACCTAGATTCAGTATCGGCGAAACATCGATAATTGTTTCTCATTCATTTCTAGATTACCCCTTTCCACCACCTTCTCCCGTGAAGTAATTGAAAGTGAAACCCAGATGTCAAGTCAATTGTTAATACCCACGCGAATATCTAGTAGCAGTTCTCAAAGAGTGAGCTGGAACCCCCTGAGCGTTTCCAAGACCCTACCAGGAAGTTGGCCAGGCCCAAACTATTTTTATAACAATGATATATGGGCTGTCTTTTTCACTTTCATGCTCTCATGAATGTACAGTGGAGTTTTCCAACACAGAATGAATGTTACAGCAGATCTGAGAATCCAGCTCACCTCCTGAACCAGAAATGAAAGACAAATGTAAATCTTGACAAATCTGTTTACAAAAATGTAACACAATGCCATGCTTCTCTATTCTTATGTCTTGGAAAACACAGTTATTTTCCATAAAAATAAGTATGTAACATGTTTATTGTTATTTTTAAAAGAATTAAATGGGTATTTTAGAAGTTTGTCAGTTTTAATTTCTAATATAGAAAAAAGTCGATCTAACTATTTACTTATCTCACATAAAGCATAGCTCTTTGGGATCCTCAGTGCTTCCTTAAATTGAGATTTTTATTCACATACCATATGGATTCACCATGTTACGGTAGGTTTTAGTATATTTACAAGGTTGGGTTACCATCACTACCAGCAAATACCAGAACATTCTTCCTTATCACCCTAAATGGAAAGTATCTACTTCTTAGCTGCCACTCCCCCTTCCCCTGACAACCATTAATCTACTGATTTGTCTATTTTGGACATTTTATATAAATGGAATCTTTTGTATTTGGCTTATTTTATTTAGTATAATGTCTTTAAAGTTCATGTACACTTGTATGATAGCATACAAAGTCTGTCTGGGAAAAGTCCAGCCATAAATGCCTCGACTTTTCACATTATGTGGCTGGATAATTTCCGGACAGCCCTTGTATATTAGAATCTCATCCTTTTCATAGATGAATAATAGTCCATTGTACCAATATACATATTTTGTTTATCCATTCATCAGCTGACAGGCAAATTTTATGTTGTTTCCAATTTGGGCTATTAATTATGAATAATGCTGCTATGAACATTTGTGTCCAAGTTTTTGTAAGAATGCATATTTTTAGTTCCCTAGGAATAGAATTATGGAGTCATGTGTTTAACTCTGAGCGACTCTATGTTTAACTTTTTGAAAAACTGTTTTCCATAGCAGCTATACCATTTTACATGCGAACCACCAATGTATACGCATTCCAATTACTCCACATCCCTGCCAAAATTTATTTTCAGTGTTCTCAATTTTAGCCATCCTTGTATGAGTATAATGCAATCATTTCTGAGCGTGTAGAAGATTCTGAGACTAAAATGTTTGAGAGTTGTTTTTCTAATTGCTTTAAAAAGACATTAAAACACACACACACACACACACACACACACACGCTCATAGATACAGACGACAGACAGATTGACGGTTTCCAGAGACAGGGGGTGGGGAGCAGGCAAAATGGGTAGTCAAAAGGTACACATTTCCAGTTATAAAATAAATAGATATGTCCTAGAGATACAATGTAAAGTATGGTGACTATAGTTAACAATCAAATGCCAGAGGCTCATCTGACACAATCCCTGCCCCAGTTCTGAAATCAGGAAGGAGTCGGAGTTCCTAGCGGGCAATGGCATTTGGATTACGAACTTGACCATGAGGGTTGCTCATAGTTGTTGCACTGTCATTGCTTCTTGGTCTTTTCAGTGAACACAGCTAGGAGATATGCAATTTTGTGAAAAGATAAAAATTCCTCATGAATTCATAATAACATTACCAATTCAAATTTTCAATTACAGAATTTATACCTAACTCAAAATTGATTTGATATTTGAATGTCTTTTATCTTTCACTGAAGACCTTGGTTTCTTTTCTTTTTCTTTTTTCTTTTTGGTTTGTTTCTAACAGTATTAAGATAATTACTTATTTGCCATTTTATATATACGTAAAATATACATAATACGTGCAATAGCATATAAATAATATTAGTATTACTACTAAAAAATATTATTACTAAATGTGGTTTAATTTCTTCACCATTCCTTTTTTTTTTAAGATTTATTTTTATTGTTTTTGATAGAGAGAGATAGAGAAAAGGGGGAGGGCCCAGGGCAGTCTCCATAATTGTGTCATCAGTTTTTGACATAGTTTCATTCCACACAGATGGGTGGGGGCTGCACAGGGTAGAACCGGGCTGGGGATCTCCCACATGGGAGATACACCCACATGAGCTGGGGGCCAAGCCAGGGGCCTCCCACATGGGAAGCACACCCCATTTCAGCATTTGGGTCCCCAAGGGCCAGCACCGGGATTCGCTTCTCGGACCCTGGGTCTGCAAAGTGAGCGCTTAACCAGCTGAGCCATCCTGGCTTCCCGATTTCTTCACCATTCTTTTTGTCCTTAGGATATGTCACACTAGGGATATATAGTCAAAATAACAAGTTTTAAAGCCAGCTTCTTATTGTTTCATGCGGTTATGCTAATAATTTGATATAGACTTTTATAGCTTTTTTAAGAAAACCCTTTTTTTTCAAAATCTATGTCAGACATTTACATGATTCCAAAATCAAGCTACAAAACAGTATATGAAAATAGGTTTAGCTTCCACCCCCATTTCGTTCACCTTGTTCTTTTCTTATATGTAACCATTTTTATTAGTTTGTAATTTATACTTCCATTGCTTCTTTAAAATGTAAGCAAATGCACATAACATTTTTAGAAGAAAGGTCAATATATACATGGTCTTGGCCTTACTTTTTTTACTTAATAGGTCTGAGAGTTCCATGGCCTTCCACAGAGATGGTCTTCATTCCTTTGTACAGCTGCACAGAACTGTATTGTAGGGTTTATTCAACTAATCTTCTGTGGATGTTCAACAAACATTTATTGAATGACTAAACTGTGCCAGGCACTGAGGATAAGGACTTTGTCTCTGGCCTCAAGAGTGTAGAGACCTCTAAAATACAAGTACTTTCCTCATAAAGGAATGAGATCTTGTATCCACTTAGCACAAGGGGCCTGTGAAACAGGGAAGACAGATGCCCACACAGGACAGACACAATAACTATCTGTGAATTGGCATCTTGCTCCCACCGGACCTTAGTATGGGAGAATCCCCTTGGAAGAAAATGTTTCTAATTCATGTTTGAAATTGCTTAGAAAATCATGAGTGCCACCAACTGGTCAGAGAAGGCTAGGCCAAATGGAGAAGCAAAAAGGAAAGGTTCTAACCACAAAATTCCTGTGAAAAGAGGAAATGTAAGTTAATACAGAAGCTGTGATTCAACAATAAGAGCTAACACCTGCATCAAGTTCACCATTGGCCAGAGATTGTTCTAAGTAGTTTAGATATACATAGCCAGAAAGTTTCCAGCCAGGTAACCGTTTCTTTATATTAATGGCTGTATTTTTTTCCGGAGAACCCTCCGATATTTAACTCCTTTATTTCCCACAACAAGCCTAAGAAGTAGGAACTATAATTACCCACATCATACCGTTAAAGACATCAAGGCGCAGAGAGGTTACTGAACTTTTGCCCAAGGTCACAAAGAGAGTGAGGAAGGGAGGGAGGAAGCGAGGAAGGAATCGCTGATAGGACATTAGCAAACACTGCCTTTCCAAAGTGGGTCTAAGTGTCCCTGCACCATGACCATTCCCTGGGGGCTCCGGGGAGGACCTTGACACCGCCTCGTTCTCAAAACCCCGAAAGACTTGCTTTGGACTCTTAAGGGTTCAGAGAGCAGAATAATCTCAAAACCAGGAGGCGACCTGCTGGATGCAGAGCGGAGGCTAAATCAACCCGCCCAGAAGCACCGGTCTGGAGCAGCGCCTGCAGGAGCGGGGCCTCCCCGAAGTCCCGGGGTTCCCTCTCCGAGAAGCCGCCCTGCCGACGCTCCGACCTCTCCCGGTGTCCGACGCCCATCTCTATGTGTGTATCCTTGGCACCAGTGAAGTTTGTTTTCCAGAGCTCCCACGACACAGTGGAAGCTATATGAAGTCACCCTCGAACTCGCAAGGATGACCAAGTTCTGTGATCAGCCCCTGGGGGACACAATTGCACCCTCGGGGAGCCCGCAGCGAGAGGGACAAGCAGTGCCGACGTAGTACGAGACGGACTAGGACAAGAGGCTCGCGCACAGCCGTGGCTTGCCACCCCTCGTGAAAACCGAGCTCAGGACCCGCAGGGCACCGATGCCCGAAGGTCGCTAGCTCTCGGGCTGGCTAAAGGCGCCGCCGGCCGCCCAGACCCCGCCCGGCCCGTGCAAGCCGCGGAGGCACCCGGTGCCCACAGCCGCGGGGCCCGCCGGAGCCCGGTTTCCCAGGCCAGCGTGCACCACCCATGGCATCGCCGAGAAGGGGCGGCGGCAGACGCGTTTCCAAACCCACAGCGTTGTCACTGGCAGTTCATCGGGAAGCAAAAGTTAAACCTTGTGCAAAAGCAGATGTCAAAAAACGAAGCAATAACTTCATGCAAAGTGAAGACGTCAAGAAATGAAGTTGTGGGGAAGCCGGGATGGCTCAGTGGGTTAAGCGCTCACTTTGCAGCGCGGGGGACCAAGGATCGAATCCCGGCCCCGGCCCGTGCGGACCCATGTGCTGAACTGGGAGCTCCCCCAGTTCAGTTCTCTGTCTCTGTATCTCTGTCAAAAATAAATAAATATATATTAAATAATAGCTGCTTTAGATGGTTTAAAAAAAAATAAAAAAAAAATGAAGTTGTAATTCACATTGAACACGCACCGTCGGAAAAAGGACAAATCTCACATCCGCACTACAGCGTAAACCCATGGAAGAAACTAAGCAGAAAGCCATTGGCAGAACCAGACAGACGCTTCTGCAGCTTTTGGAACGTTAAGTGGATCCTTCCAGTTCACGTCAGACGGGTCATGTGCCTGGTCGTAACAAGGTTTGAGAGGGAGGCACACGTCACACAAGCGCGTGAACACCCAATCATCACGCTTATGAACCACAAAAGGATCGGTGTAAATGGTAGACCAAGGGTGCTCGAGTATGACGCACACCCTTTCAAGAAAGGGTGACAGAGCTGGCCCACAGATATTCAGTGTGGATATAAAGATCCTGTGTCTTTTCAAAATTTCGCCACAATTCCGTGACGTTTCTCTTGCTTCTACCTTAGTGAAAACAGAAACAAAATTAGCGAGCGGATCACTCTCTATGCAAATTTGTCTCCATAGCCCCACCTTAAAAACGAACAGACCCGGCTCTGTACTGCTTTACGACAGTAGGTTGTGAACTGATGGGGAGTTGACGCAATCTAGGCGGAACTAGCTTGCGCTTTGCGGCTGCTACGTTAGGGCGGGTGGGATGCTGATAGGCGGAGGTTGTGCCGGAACGGCTTACCGGTACCGGTAATCGTGTTGGTATCGTGCTTCAGGGATTTCTTTCTTAAACTCTTTAGAGTTTTCTTTCTTTTTGTTTTTTGAGTCTTCCGAAAGGCAAGAGTAATTTCTCCGTTTCACTTTTGGGAATCTGAGATTCTGTTACCCCGAGACGTCCCCTTCCCGCATGTTTACCTTGTCGCACGCTTGACTAATGCCGGTTAGATTAGTTCTCCCTCCTCACAAGATGTCTTGCGTTTTTATTTGGCTTTAGTTCTGTGCTTTGGAAGAATTCCAGCCTCTGGGTGATCTTTTCCTTCCCGTTGTAGCGGGATCCCTCGCCCCGCTTCATCCTGGTGGTCCTCCGGGGAAGGCCAGACATCGCGGCCGCACTCTGAGGAATGGAGCGTGACAGCTCTAGGGATTCCGCGTCGCGGGAGGGCTCTTCCTTGCCTGGAGAGCGGCCTTCTTCCCCCCTCGGACAGGCTTTCTCCCAGATTTTGCACCATCTTACCGGCCAGGAGTCCAGACGGGGCAAGGCCAGAAGTGCAGCTCTTCAGGACCTCGGTGCTCTCATAGAGGCCACAGCGTGTGATCAGTTATTTGAGGACAGTGGCCCACGGCTCTGCGGAATGCCCGAGATGCTAGGGCAAGTGGCAAAGGCCGCGGGGAAGTATGCAGCCCCAGCCAAGGAGCAGGAAGGTAGAGGCGAGAGTTCCTCTGCCGTGGCTGAGAAAGCGACAGCAGTTGGGTTACTGTTTCTGAAGCTGTTGAAGAAAGTGGAGGCTGCCAAGAAGTCCTCGGTGTGCTCTGCATGGAAGACAAGCCTCCGACACTTGGCAGGGCCCCTCTATATTTTTGCCGTCACACACAGCCTGGACCTACCATGGACCAGTCCACAATCCCGGGGCGTTGCTGGAGAGGTGCTCACCGTACTGCTTCAGGTTTCTGAGTGTGGTTCTGTGGCAGGATTTCTCCGTGGAGAAAATGAAGATGAGAAAGGGAGATTTACGGTGATAATGGGGCTTCTCAAGCCCGATTTGAACAAGTGAGTACCCCTGCGGAAAGGGCCACGAACTTTTTAGATTGCCATTAGCTAAAGTATTTTTTGTGAGTTTCCACCTGCTACGTTGTACATTACTATTAGTGATGAAGGGACATTTGGTCCTGTCCAAAACTACCACAGAGACATTTCATTCACGTCGAAAGGTCCTTGCAGTTTGGTCCTACCCAAAACATTCGTGAAGACACTTGATCCACGCCAACTCATCTACCTAGCTTCATGTGCCATGCCCAGCGAGGCTACCAGTTGAAAGGCTTATTGGCAATACAGCCACAACACAAGTATTGGACCAATAAAACATGATAGTATTTTATTTATTAATTCTGTAAAACAAAAGTATAAATAAACATTGTGGGCTGTTTGAACTCCAGGACATTTTCTAAGTCTGGACGTTTTAGACAGGACCAGATTTCAAGGATCTTTTGGCATAGATCAGTTGTCCCCATTGATGTTTTGGATAGGACCAAATGCCCTGCAAGGGTATCTGTAACACTGTAGTAATGAGAAAAAAGTGTGTACATAACTTTCATGTTCCCAGGCACTTGGAGTTAAAATACTTAGTTTTGAGGCAGATGGTACTGCTTTGTATTGCTTCTGAGTAAGACTAGATCAGATAACCTCCTTGAACCTTAGTTTCATCATTTGTAATAAAAACATATTACCTATTACAGTTATTTTAGAGATTAGTTGAGTAATGTGTGTAAATTCATTTTATATGCTATAAATGGCTGTTCAAGTGCTGATTCATTGGCTCCCATAATAATGTAATAATAATGACTTTTTTTTTACTTCTCCCTTCTCAACACATCTTCACTGTACTAACCATCATCACCCACAGCTATGGTTATAAATGACTTTTCATTGAATAAGATTTAGACCTAGAGCCCTGGGTGATAGTTAAATGCATTTAGTGTAAGTTCTATGAGTTATTTTAATCTAAATTTTAAAATCTAGTAACATCAAAAGTTATATGGGATGTAGTTTTCTCAAGGACAAGAAAATACTGTTTTGCTTGAACTAATAATCTTCACTAGTTAATACCATGTCATTTAATGTGGTTTCATATTTCCATTTAGGGAATCCTGGAAGAATAACCCTGTCACCAAACATGTTTTCTCATGGACTCTGAAACAGGTCACTCGACCCTGGCTGAACCAACATCTAGAAAGGATACTTCCCCCATCACTGCTCATCTCAGATGACTATCAAACTGAGAACAAAATCCTGGGTGTAGGCTGCCTCCATCACATTGTGCTTAATGTGGTAAGCAACCTCTGCTCCGCCCTCTGTTCTGATTGGACAGACTGAGGCCTGGTGGCTGTTTCTCATTCATGGTACCACTATTTTATTGTTGCCTGTGTTTACACCTTTTGTTACCTTTTCAATTAGTGCTGTTATGTGACTGAATTCACTTATTTCTATTTTTTCTGTTTGCGTTTTTTTGCTCTGCCACTCTAGTAGAGGTTGTATCTCATCGCTGTAAGACATGTAAGGAACATGGGCCATCACCGTGGACGTAGGGCATGGCCATTGTCAAACTGCATAACGGGGCTAGGGTTATTAACAGGTGACTTTCAAGGAGCAAAAAAGTCAAACTGGAAGAGATGATGCTCAGACGTGCAAGCTATTACAAAAGGAGACTTTTTTTTTTTTTACCTTGTACTGTGGAGCTTTAAAATATACACAGAAGTAGAGAGTGGCATCATGAATCCTGTGCACCCATTATCCAGTGTCAGAAATTACCAATATTTTGCAGCCTTGGGAAACGTCTCTTTTAATGAGGTAATTTTCTGATTGCAGCCTGCTGCTGATTTGCTCCAGTATAACCGGGCCCAGGTCCTGTACCATGCCCTTTTCAACCACCTGTACACACCAGAGCACCAGCTCATTCAGGTAATTGTAAGGTTTGTCCTTAACTGTGAGTCTGAGTTCTCAAATTTGAGTAACAGGTGGCATTGTGCAAATAAGAGTAGTTGAGAGACATTTGCTTCTCTTGCAAAGTGAGGCTGATACTAAAAGCCATTGACAAGTTGAAAACATGGAGGTGGCAATGGTTAGTGAAAATATCTCAACACAAAGCAGCCATCCTCATTCCTCAGTCTCCCCAGAAACACCAGTGTTTTGTCTTCATCTAGGTCAGTTTTATATCACGTGGGGCCAACTTTGTCTGAAAAGGTGCTGTTTTTATTCATTTAACTGTCCTTTCTCCTGTGCTGCTGTATATCAGCACACACTTGAAACTCCTGGTATGTTGGATATTTTAGTGTCATTTGTTCTTTCATTCAGTAGACACTGAGTATCTACTGTGTACCAGTAACCACTGTAGGTTCCAAGAGATTGAATCACACAGGGTTTCTGACTTTAAGAAACCCTTTGGGAAACATTTTGTAAATATATGAAGTTCATACATATGTCTATAGTACAGAGTGATAAAACTATTGCACTTGATCTTAGCCGAAAGGCCAAGAAGCGAATAATGAATCTATTAAAAGAGGTTTGTATAAAGTGTCGTGGGTGGTGTTAGGTGTTTTTAGGATACCTTATGAAGGATGAAGAGGAGTTTGTTAGGAAGGGGGAAGAACATTTTCAAAACAGAAGAAACCAGTTATATAAAATTAGAGGCAAAAAAAACCGTGTTTCTTATTTTATGCTTACCTATCTTCTCTCTCCCCACCTACTCTGCCACCTTTCTTTTTAAAATATTTTGGATATTAAGAATCCAGGTACTGACAGGCAAAACAATCTGGGCTCCTGAGATAGTGTTTAAAAATTAAAAAGCAAACCATCCAACCAACCAACAAAAAACAAAAACCAAAGATCCCAGGAGAGCTAGAAGGGGTTACCTAGACACTGAAACGTCTGATAAGGTGGTCAAATTGGACACAAATGGGTATCATTTTAGATTATATTCAAGAACAGTTTTATTATAAGTACATGTAAATATTGTTTAAACTTAGTGATTTAGTAACAGTAGACTTAGATTCCTAAAACTTGATTAAGGTCCCAGCTCTGCCTTTCTTCATATTTCATAGCTTAGTAAAGAACAATCCTGTGGAAAAAGTATTAACTTGAGACTATCAAATGGAGAAAATGTAAAAAAACAGTTTGAAAATATGAAGTAGTAAGTACTTAATGTGTTATTACCTGTGTGTTTTAGAATTCTGTGACATGGACTTCAAGAAGATGAATAACGTTGCCAGAAGCGTCAGTGAGTGTAGTGAATCCTGTGGTTCCTTTCCCATTACTCTCCTAGGCTGTGCTCCTGTGTCTGCTGGATTTATTCCCTGTCCTGGAGAAAGCCCTGCACTGGAGTGGAGGTGCCGCTCGACCCACCACACACTGCGATGAGGTGCTGCAGCTGGTCCTGACCCACATGGAGCCAGAGCACCGCCTTCTCTTACGTAGGACGTACGCGAGAAACCTGCCAGCCTTTGTGAAGAGGTGCGTCCGGGCTGCTGGACTGTCCACATTCCTCAACTTACCTCTTTGGTACCCCATGTTCTCTTTTGTTTGTAGGTTGGGGATCCTAACTGTACGGCACTTGAAGAGGCTAGAGCGAGTCATCCTTGGTTACCTGGAGGTTTATGATGGACCAGAGGAGGAAGCTAGATTGAAGATATTGGAAACCCTAAAACTTCTCATGCAGTACACTTGGCCCAGGTATAACAGCCAAGCAGATAGGTGTCCTAAGAGGGGTAAAACTCAGCCTATTTTCTCTTCAGAACTTGCCCAGATGTACATGCTGTACAAAGTATTAAGTGCATGGCATATATTTGAGTATCTCCCATTTTACTCACCTATTAGATTTTGAATTGAGAAAAAAGCATTTAAAAGATGCAACACACCCATCAGGTGCAGGTGTACATCTTCAGGTGTACATCTCCCTGGATTTATAATGTACATTTAATTTTAAAAGGCTGTTTAGAAGTACTACAATAAAGATGTGCCCAACTTTGTTCATCCTAGCATTTCTTAAATCTCATTGAGACCAGAGTACTTCATAGCACATTGCAGAACATCTGTAGGGCAATGATCAGAATACTAACTTAATGATTGCTTAGATTCACCCGTACAGTAAATGTATGTGAGCTTCCATAATGTATCAACATATACTTGGGTTAAAATGGTGAGCATAATGTGCCCTTACTCAGCTAATTGTGTAATATGGGAGAAATAAAATCACAGAAAAGAAAAAATAAAAAGATTGCTTAGAAAGCATTCCAGCTCTGGCTTAAGGTACGTAGGTATCAGGAGCAATAAACGGACACATAAGTCAACAAAAGGCTTTCTTTCATGAAATGATAGTTAAGTCAGGTAGAGTCTAGTCCAGGGGTGGCGAACCTTTTGGCGATTGAGTGCCAAAGTTTATGAAATAAAGAGTGTACTCGCTCGACTCGCATGCCAACCCATCGAGTGAGATAGAGGTATCGATTATTTTTGTCTATAGGAGCATAAACAATAATTTTTTAAATGGTATTCATAGCTCCGCGTGCCAAAATAATTGCTCCGCGTGCCAATTTGGGCATGCGTGCCGTAGGTTCGCCACCCCAGGTCTAGTCCCTTGACATACGTATCTACTCTGAACCATATTCTCTCATTTCCTTATGATGGACCCAGCAGTCTCCCTTAGTCACATTTATATCCAGGTTGCATTTGTTTACTTACTGTAGTTCTCCCCTACTGAACTGTAAGCCCCAGGAGGATGAAAGATCACTTTGGTGCACTGAGCATACCAGTTTACTGAGTATCTGGTATGATGTACACAAGTATTTGAAGAATGAGTGGACTAGAATAGAATAGATGGATGAATGAAACCGAATCAAAGTAATACTGTCTGGCCTTTAAAGAGCAGAGACCAAAGTTCCAGGTAGAAGAGACTGGCAAGCAAATAAAGTTAGAAATTGAATGCCAAGTACGTGTGGAGGGGGTGGGGCCAGGGAAATGACAGGTGGAGGACTGAGCAGTCTAGATTATAGAAAAACACTTAATATTTTTTAGATCAAAATAAGAGATGCAAACTCTTCTTCTCCTGGTCATATTTCTGTTCAGAAATGTGGTTTATTATTCATACATTCATACAAGTTAAATTACTTTTCAGCTTTCATTAAGGCGTTTTAGTTCTTTTTATTGTGGTAAAAAAGACATTTGTTTTACAGTGTATAATTAAGTGGCATTAACTACATTCACAATTTTGTGCACCCATCACCAGGAGCCACTTCTAGGAACTTTATTTAAATCAAGATAAAACCTTTTAGGCTAATAAGTAAATAGGCTGAGCTTAACCAGTACGCTGGCTAGATGACAGAAAATTCAAATTGATACCTAAATACCAGAAGCCAAGTTTATTTCCCTCACTTTATTTTTAACTTCCTGGTCTAAAACTCATAAAAGTTAAAGGACTATGGGCCATCTCTTGTTCTCTGGGCAAAAGTATAGGCCCCTGACAAGGGGAGATCCCAGTTCTGTTTCATGAAAGAAGGGCTATTTTCTTATAAAAGAACCAGGTTTCTGAAAGTGAACAAGGTAGTCATAGGTAGGCCAGTGTGTTTATGTGGGCAGTTTGCTGTAGAAAAAAATACAGGGCTTGAGTTAAGAAATCTGGAGTCTGGTCTCTAGTGCTGCCTCTGACTGTGGTCTTTTAAGTCAGTTGATTCAGTTCTCCGATTTATAAAGTAAGGGCTTTATACTAGATGGCCTTAGAAGTCTCAGTATCCTCATTTAGAGTATAAACAGTTTTTCTTCTTGATTCCAGAGTTTCCTGTAGACTTGTGGTCTTATTGAAGGCTCTTTTGAAACTGTTATGTGATGTAGCAAGGGATCCAAACCTTACACCTGAGCCAGTGAAAAGCACCTTGTTAGAGGAGGCCACAGACTGCCTGATTCTCCTGGACCACTGTTCTCAGGGACAAGTGAAGGTAAGGGACAGCCTGCAACTTGGTTTCAGTTAGGCCTCATTATCCTTAATTAATTCCTATAATTGATTCTAATTTACTGGTCACATGCCTGTCCATGTCTGTAAATTAACATGGAGGGTCTAGTTCCCTACCTTTGGAGCCCTTTAGCATTCAGTAGAGTTTAAGCAATACTTATTCTTGAAACATTCAGAATCATTCAGACCAAAAGGGAAGAGGCTCTGCAGTGTCTCTGGGGATGGGGCAAAGAACAGGCAAAAGGATTATGATCAAGAGTTTGTAAAACTTAAGTTCTACTCCAGTTACTGAATTTAAAAAAAGGTGAAATAATGGGCTATAAACCACTGAGTAGTAATACAGGTAATTCATATACCAGAAATGTTTCACATTTTTAGGAGCAACTATGTTTTTCCATATGCTTACTTATCCACATGGGAATTATTTTTGGTCTCATACTCCACAAAAATTAACATCTCAATGCCATAGCATATAATAGCTATATGAATTTATATATATATTTAATAACCGCCTCATTTAGAAATCTACCATTGAAGGCAGCATGAAAATAAATTCGTACCCTAAAACTATTTAGAGATAGGTTATTAAAATTACTTCATCTTGACTCTTTAATCTCAGTTTTGAAACCCTAGATCCAGTCGAGTCTCACCTTGGCTGGTATTAAACTGCTGCTTCATGAGCCAGCAGGACACTTCCAAGCACCCCAAATCTTTAGTTACACTTGTTCTATGAACTGTCCCCTGGTGTCGTCCATTCTTTCCTTCTTTGAGTATGGTGGCAAGAAAGAACCAAGGTAAAACGGGGAAAAAACCAGAGCCTATTTGGTTTCATGTTTCAGAGTCTCCTGGCCAAAATACTCGGAAGCTGTGAAGATAGCACGGTGGTGAGCTGTATCAGGAAAGTGCAGCAGAGTTCTGAAGGCGCTCCCTGTGACGGCACTTAGCATGTGTTTCTTTTTGTATAAATGAGATTATTTAAGAAGAGTATTTTTATACTGAACATTTATAATTTAAATCGTTTTGCTTCTTTGTTCTCATAAGACGTAGGGAAAGGAAAACAAAGAAAAATTGTCTTGGCATTTCTAAGTCAAGTTGGGGGGACATGAAGGAACTATGGGTGGATAGCATTTAAAATTTAGAAATATTTACAACCACAAACTCATCTGTTAAACTTCTTGCTCAAACTCAAGCTGTCACTTCCACACATATGCCAAAGCTATAAAAATACTGTTTACAACTTAAGGATTTCCTCCAAGCTCAGATTTCTTGCCCCACAGAAGTGGCATAAATATAAAAAACAAATATTGTTATATACAACACAAAGAGCGAAAACTAGAGGTAAGCGTTAAAGATAAAAGAAAGGAAGCAGTTCAAAATGTCCAGTACCATTTATAAGTGTCTGCAGGGAAATCACGTGGTTTTGGCCTTGGCCACAGGCTCTGTCTCCTGCTCATATTCTATCTCCACGTAGGCACGTTTTCTTTGCAAAGGTCCTTTCAAGGGTGTTTTGCCCCTGTGTCTGGCATCAAGGGTCTTTTCTTCTTCACCAGAGGAGTGATCCTCATCTTCATCACTGCTAGCATCTAGTTTATCCATATCCTAATATGGGGAGAGAGAAAGTAAAAGAGGAAAGATACTAGATTCTTTCCCCAAACTCGATTGTCTTCACAATTTAGAATAAACCAGAGACTTTATCATCCTCTCTGGGTATTTAGAAACCCTTTTTACTTTTTCTTTCTTTTCCTTTGCTGAAGGTCAATGGACAATTTTACCCAGAAAACTCACCTCAAAATCACTTATGTCACTCTCATCCACTTCATCGTCTGCCACAAACTCTCTTTTTCCCACATCCTGAAATAAAACACAGCTGTTAGGTTCAAAATACATAATGAAAATTCAGCTAGTTTTATTCTTTGATAAATGCATAATAACAAACAGAATCAGAATCTACTTATTAGGCAACCAAAAGGTACTTCCAAGTTTAATACTTCTGAAGTCAGTATACAGGTTCTACAAACAATTCTTTGTAGTCAACTATTAAAGTACCTTTCCTACGTGAATAGTAAGATCAAGCCCTTTGTAAATTTCAGTAGGTTCCTTAACAGTATATTCTATCAGCTGATGAGCGTCCTTCATTTGCCACCTTGCAGGAAATTTCAGAATGCCAATCAATTAACACATTGCGTACAGATCACGAGAATCTTTGTTTTTTCTGAGCCATGCGTTAAGGACGGGTAAAGAGAATTCTCGTTTTTACACTTGACCTTTTATTTTTTGCAAGATTTAATTAATTAATGAGGTTTGGTTGATATATAACGAGCAAATATTATCAATGGATAAATTTACGTAAGTACAAAAAATTTCATTGAAAAGTTATAAATAATATGGAAGCAATAGCATTTTAAAGAGAAGAGTTCATTTCAACGTGGTCTCATTTAAATACCTGCCGGAACAGAGGGGTATGAGGGTTTTAAACCCTGCCGTACGCAACGTGTTAAGATTAAGATTGACAGTGCAGTTTGGTGGCCGAACCTGGAGAACAAAGCAGCCACTGCTGAACCAGAATTAATCTCCTGACAGATAAATATGATTAAATAATTGTTTTGCGGGACTGAAAATGATATTGTCTCTCAATTACATTAAACTAGGTCTAGTTCTATAGATTACTGCTTGACAAAGCAAAAATACAAAGCTTACTTCTTCGTCATCTTCACCATCCTTTTCCTCAGCATCTGAGGAGTCGCTCTCTGCCTCCTGCTGTTCCAGGGCCTTGTCGAAGGCATGGATGGGGAAGTTGTAGATGTCGCCATACTGAGGAATACAAACAGACTGGCTTTTACTATATTTGAATCTTATACAGTGATACCTTGGAATCCAAACGCCCCAAAAGTCGAACAACTTGGAATTCGAATGAAAAAATCAAGCATATTTTGCCTCGGAATCCAAATGCCAACACGGTGTTTGTGTGGGACATACCGACTTGTACGGCCTGTAGCTTTATCCAAACACCCACTTGTCTTGGAACGCAAAACATTTTGGAACTCGAACAGGGTTCTGGGATGGATTAGGTTCAAATTCCAAGGCATCCTTTTACTTTGAAAGCCCAGTGTCTGACAGGCATATTATTTTTACCTTGGTGAAATGAGAATACTTAATTTGATAACATTTCTATGTTGTTTTCAGGCCTAGAGTTGGCATTCTCTTGAAAAGGCCAATTCTGACATTAAAATAATCAGTGGTTAATACCAAATTGGTAACTTCTATGAAGAATGAAGATCACTTCATCGTGTCTCTGTAAATAACACCGTCTTAAAAAAAAAGAATGACGTTCGTTTTAAAGAAGCTTAAAAGAGGAAAATAGGCTCAAAGATCAAAACCGTATAGCCTTTAGAGAGATGTGGAATTGTGTTGGGAACAGGAGTTGGGAATAATGGCAAAAGGGAAAAAAGTCTCTTATGATGAATGGCGTTATCAAGTATAACTAAAGCATTTTACATGCTTGCATCACTGAACTAAAATGAGGATGCCAGGTCCTATATGATGTTTATTCCAGGAATATAATCAAGATGAACATCTTTCTAGTATTTTTAAAAAATAAAACATTTCCACTAGTCCCACATTTCCTAGCATATTACCACTTAAAAAAAATTTGTACCCTAAAGACCCTAGATTTCTCACCGTATCTTGTTTAAGTCTCTCCAACAATTCCTTTTCAATGGCATTGTCTAGCTGAGCAGCTATTAATGCTTTTTCCTATAAGAGAAAAAATAAGTACAAACTTCATTAGTACTCATTGCTCAGCCTGTAGAAGACACGATCAAGTTTTTATAAGAAAGAAGATATAATCATTTCTCCCTTTTGCTGTTACTGGGGCTCCTGCCCTCCCCACCAGATATATTTCTTCTTACAACTCTCACACCTTGGGAACCTTTCAATTTAAAATATTTTATTTTTATTTTATTTTTGACAGAAAGAGAGAGAGATACAGAGACAGAGACAGAGAGAGAACTGAACTATGGGAACTCCCCAGTTCAGCACGTGGGTCCGCCTGGGCCGGAGCCGGGATTCGATCCCCGGTCCTCAGGGCTTCAAAGCAAGCTCTCAACCCGCTGAGCCATCCCGGCTTTCCCGGGAACCTTTCAATTTAAAAACTCCCAGTTTCCATAAATACCACTCTAAATTCTAACAAAGACTTTGATATACAAAGTGAGTAGGTCTACATACATTTTAAGTGTCTCAGAAAATTATCAATCCTGATGCAATCTTAAAGAAAAGGGAGCAGAGACTATTACTCATTTACATTTTCTGACACTGTGTCTTATTCAAGATCATAGAAAAAAATTTTTTCAATGACCTCTCATAGGAAACGCTACATGACATTAACTTGTACCACCCACAACCACAATATAAAAATCTAACCTTAATGTACCTTTCTAGCCTAAGATTTTGCATTAATCTGATAGTGAAAAGCAGGATTTTAAAGTGTCATATACTGGAGCTATGTTAGAATGAACAGTGTGTGGGATAAATCGAAATGCAAAAAGGCTGGGAACATGGATCAGTTAAAAGACTGCTATAATATTCTACATAATTCTCTAAAGTTCATGCCTACACCTCAAGGTTGGACCACTGAGATGTAGGAAAAAAATATTCAAAACTTAAATGTTACAAATATTCTTTATGCATCCTAACATTGGTGCCTGGATTCTGTCCATAAAGCAAAGTTTTGTCAGGTACAGTGATTGAGATATCCTGAGGGAAAAATACTGCAGTTTGAAAGTAGTGATTTCACTCCTTTATTCAGATTCTTACCACATATAGCTATTTATGTTTGCTTGGTTAAGTGGATTTACAGATGATAGTCTGCAATAAGATAGGAAGTAGTAATCAAGGTATGCTGATAATTTAATGGTTTAGTACTTTAAGAGTTGTAGAACTTAAAGAACCATGCATTTTTCACACACACCAAAAATGTTCCAAATTTGCCCCTTTTCTAAAATGAGAAAAGGCTGTCAGTAATCTATAACATAGTAAAAGTTAAAAAAAAATAAATACACAATCTGTTCTTTTAAGAGAAAGGCACTATTTTACCACTGAGTTTAAAAGCAATTAAAAGAACAAAACTTGTTCTGTGAATAGCAACATCTTAAAAAATGGTAACATCTATTTGTGACATTGCTGGAAATATTTCCTATAAAAATTGCAATCACACACTTAAAAAATTCGGAAACAATTTTCCAACCCATTTAAAAATCTGCCAGATCTACATTTTTCAGAAGGCCTCAAAATTATATGGTAAAAATAGAAAAATTTAATTTCTTCTGAAAGATGCGTAAGAAAACCTGTTTACAATCAGGGAAGGAGACAACTCACTAGCTAGACCTGAATAAAAAACCTCTGCATAATCGGTGGTAGAGAATGAAAAATAGAGTACTGAATGAGTACTAATAGAGTACTAATCAACAGTGCACTTCTCTCAAATATGTCTGAAATACCTATCAGTTATGAGAGCCCTTAAAGACAAGATTATACTCAGCTAAGAATCAAACCATTACAAACTATTATTTATAATACACCTAGGAATGAAAGTATACATATATAACAACATTTATAAATGATACACTGGGGAGCATATGTTCAAAAATTTTGCTGATGGGGTGAGAGATCAAAAGGTTTGGAGACCAATGATAAAACATAAAACAGATTTGAGATACACAGTGCTATGTGACTAATGGGGAAAAAAGCACAAGACTGAAAGCAGAAGTGGGTAAAGGGGGTCAAATATATGGTGATGGAAGAATTGGGTGGTGAACATGCAATGCAACAGCTGATGTATTATAGGAATATACACTTGAAATCTATATAATTTTACTAACCAGTGTCAGTCACCCCTGCAGATTAATAAAGACTATTATCAGGTAAATGCTGCTGGAAGGGAGGTAAGCAAAGCAAATACCTAGAATGACTGAAAAATTGAACTTGTCAGAAAAAGCTGATTCCTGGGTCTTGGGACAGCACAGTATCATCACTGCTATTCATTAGCTTGGTAACAAAGCTGCCTCATTTATTTAAAAAAACAAAAATCGAATAATCAATTCCTACCAGCAATTTTAAAATCAAAAAAGCTCAATTTAGTGGTCTAATAAGACCTGAACCACCATGAGGCTTCTTAAAGACTTAAAAAATTTCATCTAGTGTGAACCTTCTCTTATGTTTCACTGCAGAACTACTAGTGTGCTTGATTAGAATGCTCAAACCTCAATGAGGGCAACATGTAATGTATAATATCAGCAATACCAAAATTTTGAAATTTGACCTCAAGAATTTCAGAAAAGGAGTTGTGGTGTCAATTTAAGGTATTCCATCACACATGTCCCCAAAGCACCCATATTTTAACCTGCCCTGAAAGTCATAATCTTAAGATACAGACATTCAGCTATCCTATCCATTAGCGAACCATTATCCAGGGCCTAAACAGCTCAGACAATGGTGACGATCCTTCTCTGGAGCCCTACCTACACAGCCCTACCCACACAGCCCTACCCTCAACAAAAAAATAGATGCTGTGACTATCAGAGTAAGTTACCTCTCTTCTTTTTTCCCTCCGCTCGACCTTCTTACTCAAAGGAACAAGTTTCCTCCTATGGGAAATAAAACATTATCAGAAAACCCAAGTACATGTGCTATGTGACCCTTTAAGAAAATGAGAAAAGAAAGGTTAGAAATGACTTTGTAGGGTCAGCTCAATACAGCAAGATTATATATTTAATATTTTCTAGATGTTTAATGCTATAAAAAGATATTTTTACATATAATTTGGTTGGTTTTGTTTTCTTTAAGCATTCTGAGACTTCTGGGGGCATTCACTATGCTAACATTAATGTTTGAGTGAACTAAGAAAAAGGAATTTTCTGTACAAGACCGACATCTTTAGCATTCTCTGCAGGTCACAATAATGAAGTATTAGGGCCTCGCATTCCTTAAGAAGGTATTCAGTTAATTCTGTGGATTTCATATCACTTTAGAGGAATAGTTTTCATTGAACCAAAAGTTCTTACGATCCTGTTTAGTCACATTTTTTTTTTTTTAAATATATTTTTATTTATTTATGACAGGGAGAGAGAGAGAGACAGAGACAGAGAGAGAACTAAACTGGGGGAGCTCCCAGTTCAGCATATGGTTCCGCACGGGCCGGGGCCGGGATTCGATCCCTGGTCCCCAGCTCTGCAAAATGAGCGCTTAACCCACTGAGCCATCCCGGCTTCCCCTAGTCACATTTTTGAGGTCACTTTCAAATCCCTAATTTTAAGACTCCCTCGGAGAGTTAGAAATACAATTTTCAGAAGCTAATTTTTTCATACAAGGTGGGGATAATCAAGTTGTACTATACTGTTTTTAAAATCTCACAAAATCAAAGGGCACGAATTTAATCCCAGGTAAGTTTTCTTCTTAGCACATCACAAGACTACCTGAAGTTGAATTTAACAGAAAGAATTACTAGGTATTTTACAACATGGAAAAACATTTAAAAACAAAGAAATAAATTATCTAAATACTTACTGTCGCTTTAGTGTAAGTTTTCGAATTCGAATTAGATATTGGGTGATCTTGGTGAATCTCTGCTTGCATTTGTGTCGGATGAAACGGGGCCAGTAAATTAGATTTTCATCTATTTGCTCCAGTGCTTTCTCATAGTTTTTATGAAGCCGGACCTATTACACAGAAAAAGGAAGCTTAAAGGGCAAGGGTAAATGATAAGATCTGCACTGTGAATAACACCTATGGGACCTAATGAGGACAGCTTCAAAAATTTAATCTAGATAGAAGTATGGTCAAGAAAGAGAAAAGCATGTGGTAATTGTGTTCTTGGTCAATGAAACGTACAATGGTTATTGTGATGGCATGTCCTAAGTCTTACCCGTTCCCAGAGACGTCGAGGAAAAGCTGCTCGCTCTATAACCTTCATGTACAAGTAGCACTGTCCTGCAGGAAAAAGTAAATGCCTTTACATTATTTAGAGAGACTAACAAACATCCTTTTAAAAGCTGCCGAGTTCTCACGGATGCTCAAACTGGGGGTTACCTTTCTCTTCTTTGACGGTGGCATACTGACTGTTTGCCAGAGGACAGGACGACCGATTACACAGCCCAGTCAGGCTATATTCATTTCTGCAAAAACTCTGTGTCTTGGTTCTAGAATGGGAGGAAAAGAGCAAGAATTATAACATGAGGTACCAAGAGGGCAGCTAAAGGAATCTTTGTTCAAGCTGCAAATCTGGACTTACCTTATTTTAAAGGAACAAAACTGTTTGTTCCCTAGTGTATCCCAGATAACCTGCAAGACAAAATATAAACCATTTCAATTGCTCTGACCCAATAGATGGCACATTAATCCAAGAAATGATGCCTTAGGACAGTGCCCTGCTTTACTGAGGAAAGGAATCTTTGAAGAATGAGGAGAGAAAGTGCTTTGTAAAGTAGCCTGACTTAATTTCTTTACAAAAATAACAATTTTTATAGAAAAAGTAAATGCAAATTAGCAAGAACCATAACCCCATTACCCAGAGATAAAATTTCACTAGTATATTGTAAATATTTTCAAGTTTTTCTGTATGTGTACATTTTAACAATTCATATACATGTGTGTTTTCAACAAAATGAGATATACATTTTGTAACTTTTCTATTTAAAATGTTCATTATCCATTGCAAAGGACTGCACAGCATTACATTTTTGGATATACATACCATGTTTTTATCTGTTGCTATCCTCAACTGACTGATGTGCTCTTTTTTTGTTCAGCATTTATTGTATACCTAATTTGTGTAAGGCAACAACATCCCTAAGTCCTGACACAGGAGGCACTCAAGTATTTGTTGAATGAAGAAAGATATAGTCCTTAAAGTTTTACCTACCTAGTTAGGGAGAAAAATACATAAACAAAACATCACAAAGCAGCAGACAAAGTACCGCAATAAAAGTGTATAATCCTGTGAGAGCCTTTGAGTGAACTGCCTTGAGGAACTGGAAAAGGCTTTAACATAGTTAAAGGAAACAACAAAGAGATGTAAAAGAATGGAACATTTTTGGAATTTTATAGGATACATTTGGTGGGGGATGGTAGGAAACAGGTCAGAGGAAATGAAACTGTTAAATTTGGAGCTCAACCTGGCTGGGGACTTCAAATTTTTATCTGTAAGTTTATGACTCCCAAATTGTCATTTCCTGGTCAGACCTCTCTCCTGAGCCACAGACTCTTACGTATATCCAGCTTCCTACTCAACACCTATACTTGGATGTCTAAAAGGCATTATACACATTAACATGTCCACATGGAGTCCTCAATTCCACACCTCTCAAAAAAATACTGTATTCCTTCTCTAGTCTTCCCAAGCTCCATAAATAAAAACACCAGTGAACTATTTGTTCAAACCCCAAAACGCTTGACTACTCCCTTTTCTTTTTCATGTAACCCATCACCAACTCTTTTCCATCATACTAAAAAAAAATCTCAAACTCATCCACTTCTTTTCATATTCACCATGTCTATCTCAGTTGAAGCTACCTTCATCATATTCTTAAGTCTCTTTGCTTTCATACTTTCCCTCAAAAAACCTTTCACACAACTAGAGAACTTTTCACAAGCATCAATCGGATGGCATTTCCCATTAAAGGCCCTAAAAACACTTCCTGTAAGACTCTACATGATCTTGCCCTGCGCCAAGCATATCCATCCAACTTCACTGTCTCTCTTCCCTTCATTCCTGTAACAGTCACATTGGTGCCCTTTAATATACTACTCTTATCTCTTGATCTTGTAGTTTACTGTTTCTACTGTGTTGATTGATTGCTTTTGCCTCAGCTGCTCAGTGGTGGTGGATTTTCATCCTTTAGATCAAACCTCAAATGTCTATATAGAGTAACCTCCCCTAGTCTCTCCTAATTATTAACTACTCATCACCTCCAGTCTTTCAGAGTACTTGTTCACTTGTTCACTGTCTCACCCACTAGTGCTCCAGGAAAGCAGAGGTCTTTTGTCTGGCCGATGAATAACCAAATCTCCAGTACTTATCACAATGGCTGGCACACTGGAAGCACTTAAGTATTTCTTCTACAAATAACTAAATGAATGAATCTAGGGTGCATCCAAAACTATGATTTGGGCAGACAGTGTAACTAACGAATGTAAAAAAAACCCTATACATAGGAAAAGTGGAACGTGGAGTGCACATGGATGAAAAAGATCCTTAAATTTGATGTCTAATCTTCACCGTACCGCCCGCCCGCTCCCCAAGTCCCCAAGGACCACACGCAAAGTACGCACTGCTAGGTACCAAGGACTGAATACGCCCACCATGTGGACTGAGGTGCTGCCTCCTTAACCCCCCCAGGGCAGCGGGCTGGAGGTCCACGGTAAGCACGTGAGCCCCACGCCCCGACATAGGGGTTCAGGAGCCACACGAGCCAACTGGACCAGCAGAGTATGCGGCCTAAAGCGACAGAGACACCCCGCGTAAACCCCAGGTGGAGAAGCAACAGCGGACTCACATCATCTGACTGCATGGTGTTGGAGGATCAGCGTGCGACCCGGGCCAGCTCCGTGAGACAGCCATGCTTCTTCCGGCGAGTCACTTCCGGAACCCTAGCCTCACCTATCGCGAGAGTTCTGATGGCTCGGGCTTGCGCAGAGCGCCCCTTAGCGATGTGACGCGCGCGCGCCTGCCCTTCACCGCCGCGTTCAGATCGTCACTGCGCGGTCACGCAGCCTTGGTTCTGTCCCGGGCTTACCGAGGGGCCGCAAACGCGGCTAACGTCCCGGTGTAACCCCACCTAGGAGTCGGTCCGATCCCACCCAGAACGCGGAGGCCGAGCGTCCGACGCGCCCTTGTCCACCGCGCCGTTTCCCAGCCCTCGGTCCCGTCTCCCCTGGGCACCTAGCTCGGGACAGGCGTGGGTCGCCGCCTGTCCGGGCCCTAGTGCCCGCCGTCAGGGCTGACTTGCTTCCACTTCACCTAAGGTGTGGGTCTCAGACTCGGTCCTTCTATGCCTGGGATTCTGATCCCGCACTTACCCCACACTCTCTTACCCCCCCAGACACTCTTGCTTGGTGCGGTACTGGGTCTTGACTTTTGAAACTTTTGAAGGACTAACAACTTTTTTTCCGTTTTTTATTTTGACGGAGTTAAAAAAAACAACAAAAAACCATAACCAGCTCATGTCAAAAGAAAGGCCATTTTACTGCCAAAAGAATAGGAAAGACACAATCTCAGAATAAGAATGGGCCCTTCATTTACATGTCTTATTATAAAATAATTCAGTGTATCATAAATAATGTCATATTGCAGCAGGCAGATGAAAACTACGAATTAGAACCACCCTGTGGGAAAGCATTGGTTTAGCACTGTTTTTTGGAGCCAAATGGGTAATCAAAACCAACTGCCATTTACTAAATACCTTTGGGCAAAGCATTTACCTTTAGCAAACTTTTGCATTTGAATACTGGGGCTCTGTGAGGGCTAGACTATGTTAAATGCATAGTTTACATTGATTCATTAAAAAAAAAAAAATTGTGATCTCATTAACCTACTGCCCTAGACAAGGCTGATTTAGAGACTTAGAGGAGTCATACACACACAACGCCTTCTGTGTCTGTATAATCAATCGATGTTTTTCAAAGAATCAGCTTTTGATTTCATTCATTTTCTTTGTTAATTACCTGCTTTCAATTTTACTAATTTCTGCTCTAATTTTTATTTATTGTCTTCTGCTTATGTTGGACTTAGTTAGCTCCTCTTTCTCTAGTTTCCTACAGTGGAAGCTTAGAATATTGATTTTAAATGTCTTGATTTTCTAACATTCAGTGCTATAATTTTCCATTGAAGCACTGCTTTTCCTACATCTCAATATTCTGATAGGTTGCATTGTTATTTTCATTTAGTTCAAAATATAATTTGGTTTTTCTTGAGACTTCTTTGATTCATGGGTTACTTAGAGATATGTTGTTCAATTTCCAAGTAGTTTGGAATATTTTAATATTCTCAAACGTTTTGAGATATTTCTGGTATTGATTTAATGAATTGATTTAATTGGTTTAATTTCACTGTGGTCTGAGAGCATATTTTGCATACCTATTCTTTTTAAATTTGTTAAGGTGTGTGTTATGGCCCAGAATACCTGTCTTTTGATGCACACATGTATGCATGTCTATTAGGCATATACCTAAGAGTGGGGTTTGTAGGCCATAAAGCATGCATATATTTGGCTTTAGAAGATACTGATAGACAATTTTCCAAAGTGGCTGTAACAATTACACCCCCAACAACAGTGCATAACAGTTTCATGTGTTTCACAGCTTTGTTTTTGCTTTGTATTGCAAGTTTTAAAATCTGTAGCCATTTTGGTGGGTGCGTAGTAAGATATCATTGTCTTGTGAATCTGCAATTCCCTGATGACTGAAGAAGTTATGCATCTTTTCACATACTGATTGGGCAGATTCCTCCTTGGTGAAGTGCTGTATAAGTCTTTGGCCTGCTATTCATGGATTCTTTCTTCATTGCATTGTAGGACTTCTTGATATATTATGGATAGGAAATCCCTTGTTAGCTAAACCTACTGCTAATATCTGCTGTTCGGTGGATTGTTTTTAATTCTCTTAATAGTGCTTTTGATGAACAGAATTTCTTCCTTTTAATGATATCCAAGGTATCAATGTTTCCCTTTGTGTCTGGGTTTTTAAAAAACTGGATTCCATTATTATCAATCTGCTTTTATAGAGAGGTTAACTGGGGTACTGGTCACAGAGCTCCACAGGACCAGGACTGGAGTGAGGCAGGAGGGCAGCAGGCCGGCTCAGGTTCCTGCAAGGGTGCCTCCTAATCTAGCCTCACTTGCCCTGACTCTAGGCCCAGCCTTCCCAAGGTCTTGAATCATTTCCCTCGCTTAATCACCTCCTGTGGAGACTAGGGAATTTGGAACTCAGTAGCCTGAAGTCAGTTTAACTTTGCCAGTATAAAGGGGGTGGGGGAGCCCACATTATCATCCTGCTCTGTCTACCAACCACTGGTACTTGACTAAAGGTACCAAGCCAGGCTTCGGCTTTGCTTGGAAGGTTCTCAATTTTCCTGAACAGTTATCTTCGAATGCCCTCCGGTCTCAGCTGAGTTTGAGAAGCAGGAAGTGCTCTATGATTTGCTTTGGAAGAGCGTCTCAGTAGCCTTCCAAAACTTTCAAAAAGGGTTGTGCTGAGCGGCAGGCTGATGGTCCTTGGAATCCAGGTCCCACTTGCTTTTAGATAGGGGGTATCAGTGAAAACCTGGATCCAGGATCGCTGGGCCTGGACGAACCGCCTTTCCCAAATATCTTTTCCGAGTCTTCGCCCGAGCTCCGGGGGCGCAAACTGATGTGGAAAACCCGGGCTGCAATGGACAGAGCAAGGCGCCTTCCCCGGGAAGAGGTGAGTGTGCATCACTGGGTCTTGCTTGACTGATAGGTGTGTGTGGGGTGGGTGTGGGTGTGGGTGTGGGCAGAGTCTTGGTCCCGAGAAACAAAAAAGGACTTTCCTTCTGCCCGTGAAAGCTGGGACGCAGCCCGCAGGACGCACAGCAGAAGGGAACATCTCCTTTGTGCCCAGAGGGAATGTGGAAGAGAAAGACGGAGTTGTGTGCTGAAAATGAAACAAGTCTACTTTGGGAAGCCTTGGGCAGCGCTTTCCGGAGCCACTGCTTGAGATTTAAACCTCTCTGGCTGCTGAAAAAGCCCCGGTGCGAAGCAGGGGACACGCAGAAGCCCCCACTGGAGTCTGGGGTGACGCCCAGTTCCCGGCGCGCCTCGGAATGAAGGTTTTCCTGTACCTCCCCGTCTGCCACGATATTCCCAACCCCACTACCCGGAGAACCTAACTCTGCCATAGTGTACTGTGCATTGCTTCCTTCTTCACGTCGTCACGGGGAGATCACTTGTTGCTGGAATGGTGTGCTGCAGTGATGGTTATAACCAGCTGTAGCAAGCGCCGCGCGTTTCATGGAGAGAATGCCAACGAGAGCCCCCAGAACAGCAGGCTTTTTGTTATCTATGCAGTTAGCGCCCTCAGAATAGAACTCATTCTGAGTAAGATACAGAAATAGACTTTTTCTGGGGAAGCTTTACATGATTATAGCAAATACCACGAAAAATGACTGTTTTTCTAATACCACAGCTCCAACAGGGGGCTCTCTACACACTGTCTCAGATCCTGGAGTACAATGTTATGCAAGTCTTGACTTGGGTTCATTTCATTTGTGAAATGCATTAAATACACTCTAGCTAGGCAGTGTTGAACGTGGCTAGTTGGTCAGCAGGACTTCATTCCCCTCATACATTCTTCCTTCTCTCAAGATGACACACCCCTGAAGCGCATAACAAATCGGGCTTGCTAGTGATGTCACACTACAACGGAGGCATGGTTCGGATGGGGGGCTTTCACGTGGGGCCTGGCCTCTGCAGCGAATCATCAGCCCAGACATTTGCACACTAAAGCGGCGAGCCACAAGTCTAGAGCGCACCCTGGCCTCGGCTCCATAACTTTCTCTTCCTGTGAGCCCCAGGCAACATCATAGCTTGGGAGGATCTTTAAGGTCTGCCCCATGTTCGAACTTGCTGCCCTAACTCTTCATGTGCTGGCTTCCTGCTAGATGGCAGTGTGCAACCGTGAATTAAATACACAGCCTCAACTGTTTTCCTGGCTCGTCTTTTATTCTCCAATTTTAAAAAAAGTAGTAAGTTTTCAGGTTTTATCTTACAAATCATTCAAACGAGGGTTACATTTAGGATACAGAAAAAGAACATAGTTTAGACAAACCATAATATTATTCATAGAAGTGGTTTTAAGTCCAATAATGTTATTCATATAAGTGTATTACTGAGTATGCATACATTTCTATCCAATATTTAAATGCTGGCTGAGTTCTTAGAGAGATAGATAATCTTCAGTCTTGTGCCCCTACCTCATTTTAAAAATCAGTTTCTTTTGAATACGTCTATTTGGGGCTTTTAAAAAAATACTCATATTTGGCAGCCTTTCTTGGGGGCGGGAAATATATATATTTTTTATTTGGGTATATATTTTTATTTAGTTTCTATATTAAGTAGATTCACTAAGTGGGAGTGTACTTATACTGCATGATTGGAGTGCTTCGCTGTGTGTCCAGAATTGAAGAATGGCATCCCCTTCAGTTGTTCCTAGAAATGTAAAGGTGGTAGGTAGGCTACAACCTCTGCTCCTGCATTAATCACCTAGCTTGATTCGTGTGGATTGCCGTCTCCCTTTCTCCCTTATTATTCTCTATTTGTCTTGCCTGAAATGTGTGGGTGGCTGAAGAGGATGACCCTCCTGGATGGAAATCTGCAACCCAAGGCACTCTTTACATAAAGAATAAATGCTCTGGGGAAGCCGGGATGGCTCAGCGGGTTGAGCGCTTGCTTTGTAGCCCCGGAGACCAGGAATCGAATCCCGGCTCCAGCCCAGGTGGACCCATATGCTGCACTGGGGTGTGCCCCCAGTTCAGTTCTTGCCGGGGCCTATGCGGGAGGCTCCTGGCCCAGTTCCTGCCCTGCGCAGCCCTGTGCCCACCTGTGGAGTGAAACTATATGGAAAACTAATGCTGTCAACTATGGAGACTGCTCTGGGCCCTCCCCCTTCTCTCTGTCTCTCTGTCTGCCTTTCTCTGTGCCAAAAACCAATAAAAATAAATCTTAAAAAAAAAAAAAGAATAAATGCTCAGCAAAATATGTTCATTAAAAAAGAGTGAGGCATACATTAATACAATAAATGTTCATAAAATGAGGTGAAAGTGGAAACTATGAAAGCATCACGTTTGTCAGGTGCACAAGGGACAGGCACAGCACTCAGGAAGTCTTTTGCAAAGTAACACAATAGGTCAGCTTTTTAATGTTCAACATGTATTTTGTACTCACCCAACAGAACAGCTTTAGAAAGTTTCCTGAAGTCCCCCAGCTTCCTAAATTCTGTCCACTGCCATAGTAGAAACAAGTACACAATGACACAGCTCTAGATGACTTTACTTGGCATTGGGGAGGAGTAAGGCTTCCCCAAAGCAAGTGGTCTTAAACGTCTTGGAGCATGGCTAGGATGGTGAAAGAGGTGTGGATGTTGTAGGTAGGGACCAGAGCGCAGAACAGGAAGCTCCATTCCAAGAGGAGCAGGAACAAAGGCTATGTGTGGTGGAGAGAGGGGGAAGGAAGCTAGGGAAATAGGGTGGAGTCCAGGTAGTAACGCTTTCTTTTTTAAAAGATTTATTTATATTGTTTTTGACACACACAGGAAGAAGGAGGAGAGCCCAGAGCAGTCTCCATAGTTGTACATGATTAGTTTTCCAGTATAGTTTTACTCTACAGGTGGGCGTGGGGTCATGCAGGGCAGGAACTGGGCCAGGGACCTCCTGCATGGGAGGCACACCCTTCTGAGGGCCTCCTATATGGGAAGCACGCCTGGGGCAGGAGCCGAATTGGGGACACACCCCAGTTCAGCATATGGGTCCACACGGGACAGGGCCAGGGCTTGACCCTCGGACCCTGGGGCTGCAAGAGGAGCACTCAACCCACTGAGCCATCCCGGCTTCCCCCTATTGTTTTCTAAGCTAAAGAGTTTTATTCTGAATCTTGAAATCTTTGGGAAGCCGTTAAAAGCTTTTAATCAGAGGAGTGATTAAACCTACATTCCAGAAACAACTCTGCAGCTAAGCGGAGAGTGTAAGGGGTCAGACTGGTGGGAACACCAGGTGTCAGGCTTTTAGAGTAACCAAGTAGGAATAAATGAGGCTTGTTGGTGAGAATAAAGAATTGAAGGGTGGTCATTAAAAAAAGAGTCTGGAGAGTTGTCCAAAGGTCCTTAAGCCTTTCCATCAAGCCTAACGCGTTACCTGTCTTTCCCGCCTTTTTTAGGGGTGTTCTGAGGATTTATGCATTATAAACTAGAAAACATATTCTGGGAAACCTAAACCTATTTGAGAAATGATACTTCAGTGTGAATAATTTAAGTTTGGGAATTCAATACATTCCTTCCCAAAACTCTCTGATAGGACCTTGAGTTCAGTTCCACCCAACTAATTCACCAGTTACTAGAGGAGAGAGATTCCCAGGGCTCCCTGCCTCCTGACCCACCTCTGCCAGTGGGGAGAGGGGGAGAAAGGGAGAGAGACACTCAAACTGTCACAGCCGGAAAGCCCCGTGCCTCACCTAGGATTGGGTTCTCATGGTCCACTCTCAGTCCCATTTCTGAGACCCTTACCTTACACCTGGGACTGGCCCTGCATCCTCACTAACTGCTCGTTCACTTTCAGATAGACAGTCTCTCTTCCGTCCATTTTAACTCCAAGTGGAGCAATCTGAAGTCACTTGGGGGTGAGAGTGTTGCTGGCTTTATTGGACTAGCCCTTGCAGGAGTGTGGGGTAGTCCTGCTCAGCTGCACACCCCTCTCTGGGCAGCAGATGGCCAGCTCCAGGCCACGCATACCAGCTGCACAATGCGTTTTAGGAGCCCAGCTCCAAGGTCAGAGGGGATGCCTAGTGAGATTCCGTTTCACACGTTATCTGCCATGGTTGTCTGAACAAACACACACGATTCCATCCTGCTTGGAGGACGCAGGAAACAGAAGGGAGTGTTCCTCTTGGAGTCCGTTGCATTTGCGCTTATTGGCCTCCACAGAGCTCTCTGCAAGCCCATCTGTCCCACCAGTCTGGGGTCTGATGGCTCAATGACAAGCCCCTGGGTAACGTATTACCATATATTAGATTGACGTGCCCCGAGGTCTGCTGCATGGCTGCATGCTATCAATCTACACAAGCTGGCTGTGCTGTTAGTGGTGAGCATTTAACTGCAGCTTGGTCCCTGACACCCCACTTATACTTCTGGCTTCAGGAATATAACCGCAATTGAGAGTCTCTGCATAGAAGGGAATTTATAACCTTAGATTTTTCTGTCCTAGTAGATACAGCCATGCAAAGACTTAAAAATGCCCTAGGACAGGTCTGAGCCATGTGATAGCTATAAAAATATTCCAACAAATGTCCGCCCTCACATTCTCCCTCCATCTTTTGTTGTCCTGTGTTCCTGACTTCTGTACTGTCACTGCTTTTCCCATCTCTTTCCACTGGTCATGGAGTCAGTCAGGTGACCTGATTTCTAGACCCATTTCAACATTTAAAAACTAGGATCTTGGACAAATCACTTAAACCCACTGAGCCTTGGTCTCCTTATTTGTGGGATATGAGAATAATAAATTTAATACCTGCCTTGCGCACTTGACCAATGGTTACCGATAAGATCGAGGGGCGTGATATATCTAAAAACAAACAATTTTTAATGATCTATTTTAAAAAATAAACAATCAAAATATGGTTTTATACCTATTTAAGGTAGTAATACTATTTCATTACTCAGTATGTGTTGCATTAATTATAGCTACAAGGGCAGGCTAATACATTTTATAATATTTTTTGTTACATGAGACATATCTGCATGTAACTGGTTCTGTGTAGTCACCTGGTCTCTCCCCTCTATCATTCTTGACCTTGCACACACAGATGCTCACATTTTTCACCCAGTTTGGTTCCCTCAGTTCAGTGCCCCCAGTTTGGTTCTCGCTGGGGCGAGCTTCCCATGTGGGAGACCCCAACCGGGTTTCTGCCCTGCGTGCCCCTGCCCACCTGTGTGGAACAAAACCGTGTTGAAAATTGATGACGTACAACAATGGAGACTGCTCTGGGCCCTCACCCTTCTCTCTGTCTTTCTCTGTCTCTATCTCTTTCTCTGTGAAAAACAATAAAATACATCTTTTAAATAAAGTGAGGCTAGGACTTGCTGCTTCATGGAGTGGTTGGGAGGACTGAATGAGCTGGCTCATGCTGAGTACTTAGGAAAAGACTTTGTGATCTTTCCTTTAGCAAAGTGAGTATGTCTCTTTTTCCTGTTCCCATTGATTGGGCAGCATCATACTTTCTATGAATTCAACTTCATTTTCCACTTAAATGTATAATAGAAATTATAATAATATTTAAAGACAAGATAGCAAATGGTTATTAGACATTTATGCGCCAGACTCTGAAATAAATGTTTTATCACTCTTAGCGCATGTAATTCTCATAATAACTCTCTAATCAAGTATCGTTACTATCTACACTTTGGAAATTCAGTTATGAGCAGCTAGGTGAAACCAGCTGGGGAGGTGAGACTTCAATCGCAGCAGACAGACTCTAGAGTTCATCCTCTTTGTCACTGTGGATTGTGGGAATTCCGGGGGTGAGACAAGAAAAGTGCGCTTTTGGTGATTTCTGAGACCAAGATTCATTTTGTGGGTGAGGAGAAAAAATATTCCGGATTTAAAGGAAAATCAAGGTACATCCATGAGAAGGGAGCACACCTTTAAGATCAAGGTTTTTAACTATAATGCAGGGTTTCTCATTATATCTTTAATTCTGTATCTGAGAGATACACAATCCGATCTCAGCATCACGTCTTTGGAGCACTTGAAAGCAACATTCTACAAGCTTGTCCACCCCTTGGCCTGTGGGCCACATGCAGTCCAGGATGGCTTTGAATGCGGCCCAACACAAATTTGTACACTTTCTGAAAACAGTATGAGATGTTTTTGCGATTATTATTATTATTATTTTTAGCTCATCGGCTATTATTGATGTTAGTGTATTTTATGTGTAGCTCAAGACAATTCTTCCATTGTGACCAAAAGGTTAGACACCTATCTAAAGGAATGTTGATGCTTGCCTTGCTCTGTTCTGAATTTCACAGTGTCATTGACCTAAGACACTTGACTTCGTAGAACCCTGGGAACAAAAAACATTCTATGGGACTTAGTTCATTTAAAAATGATGATTCGTTTCAGATAGATGAAAATCTTACTTCAAAATTTTCAGAGAGTCTTATTGACCACATAACCCACTGCTTTTTTACACTTGCCATAAAAGACTAAACAAATTGGTAGTCAGAATTCCTTATATTGTGACTGAAGTTGTTTTCCTTAGGAGGACTTGGGGCCCGTTGAAATTGTTATTTATTTTATTATTTTTTTCCAGGTGTGGGTGGATCATCTTGGCAATTTCTACTCCACATCTCCTTTGAAACCTAGATAGAAGGAAGTGTAAATGACTTCTGGACTTCAACCTCCTGACAGCAAAAAAAAAAAAAATTAAGTGGAAACTGAATTTTAGGCTGTCAGTGGGTTGTAGGACCGTGAGCGAGTCATTGCACTTCTCTGGGATTGGATTCCTTACCTATGAGTGAGGTGTTCAGACTATGTGACTTCAAAGGTTCCTTGTAGTGTTAAAGTTTTGGGCTTCCACGTGATAACCCTGAGAGACTACATTTATCAGATGCTCTGCACTATGGCTAACAGATCGTTCGTTCATTACAGGGTGTTTTGATGTCTGCTGGCCTGAGGAATCCCCAGCCACTCTGATGATAAGCTTCAGAAGACTGCACGCTGTTCCCTCTCAATGTCACTTCAGGCCCACTTGGCACCTCGGGTCTCGGTCCTTCATGGAGACCAGATCCCAGCAGGATTGGCGGTGGGGGAAATTGGCAACCAGATGGTTCCACCACGTGAGATGGTCTCAGGCAATGGGCCGATTCGAGGACACCTGGTAACCAGGCTCGCCCTCCGCCAGTGCCCCGGGGCAGGGCAGCATGGCTCGAATTCAGAGAAGGAAGCTTCTGGCATCCTGCCTGTGCCTCATGGCTACCGTCTTTCTGCTTGTCACACTCCAGGTACCAAGAAGCTGGGTTGTGTAGTGTCGATTCCCTGACCTTTGCCACTATGCCTGCCCCACCCTGCTCCCTCCAAGTATTTTATATTTTCCTAGATGTCTTAGGATCAGGGCTTTTCTGTCTAAGGCACTGGAAGTACTTCCTTTTTTAACAGATGAAACTGAGGTTTAGTGAGTGGGTGTGTCAGGTAGAAGCAAAATCAGTGAGCTGGGGGTTTAGTTTGTGATCCTGTAGGGTCCTGGTTTTAGAGGAAAGTAGAGTTCAGCTTGTCTTACGGGGTCAACATTTGATGGCTTCCGTCCCCTATTGTCATCGCTTTTGAAAAGATGGCATTCTTAAGGAAGCAAGGCCTGTTCTGAGAACAGGATAGTCTGTTCTGCAGAACATAAACCTCTGCGTTTCTCAATGTGTTGTTGTTGACATAAGCTACTCGACCAAGGACTGTATCAAGGTGGACGAATGAAACATTTCTCTATTCCTCTCATTTATTTTCGTTTGCTGGTTATTCTGAACTTCATTTGCTGACTTCAATTTAAATGGAAATTGCAGTGAGTGTGAAAGTATGGATATGAGTTCCTTTACATTTAGCACGCATGCAGGTGCCAGCTGTCCATTTCAAAATGCAGAGGACTTTTGAGGATTATATGTGAGTCGCTCTAGGGTGGGGCTGATGGAGACGAAGGTGTTCTCTGGGCTTTGGCACTTTAGGGGATCTCCCTTCTTGATTAGGAATGAATAAGGTAATAATAATGCATCTAAGAGCACTTCAGCAGGCAGCTGGTGCTGTGCTTCTACCACCTGCTGCTGCCACCTCAGGATTCTGCTCAGAGGATGCACTTGACTCCCTCTTATCCGTCCTAGAAGCACTAGGACCGCCTTGTGCAGGAGGCCGGAGTTTTCTGCTTCTTTTTATGGGAAGTTCTGAAAGAGCTTCGATTTTATTAGATATATATGCAACTAGCACTTTTTCCCAGTTACGAGGAATGCCTGTGTCTAAGCTAAGAACCTATCATTTGATGCCCCAGTCAATTGCCATGTTTTGGGCACACATATAATTTCTAAGCTTTTAGAGCATGAGAGGAGGTAGGATTCCTGGAACTAAACCTTCATCTGGATCTTGGTTTCAGTTTGCCACCAATAGTATGGTTTGGGCTGTTTCCCAGTTCTCACTGATGCATTGAATGCTTCAGTGTTCAGAGTTGTGGCAATGCTATATTATTTTAAACACTACAAATGAAAATACATAATATCTATGTATCTAGCACCATTTTGGATTTTACTGTTTTGTAAGCTAGGCAGATGAAATGATTTGCCACATAAGTAAAGGAAGAGTACATTTTAAAATAACATGTCATGGTCCTGTATTAGTTTACTAGAGCTGCCATAACAAAGTACCATTCTGTGAATTAAGCAACAGAACTTTATGTTGTGGAGGCTAGAAATCCAAGATCAAGGTGTTAGCAAGTGGGGTTGTTTCATCTGGGGCTTCTCTCCTTGGCTTGTCAATGGCCACCTCTTCCTTGTGTGTTCACATGGTCTTCCTTCTATACTTGTCTGTGTCCTAATCATTTTTTATAAGGATACTAGTCACATTGCTTTAGGGACCACCCTAATGACCTTATTTTAACTTAGTTAGCTCTTTAAAGGACCTGTCTCCTAACTCAATCACATTCTAAGATATTGAGGGGATTAGGGCTTCAACATATGAAGTGTTTGGGGGACACAATTCAGCCTATAATGGATTTTATAACATAATTGATAAATAATCTAAATATGAAAATGTTATGTTGACCTACAGTTAAGCTTAAACATTGTGGTTCTCTGGAGGAAACCATCCAGCTGAAACATTGTTTTCCAAAGATGTGATTCTGAGATCTGATTGTATAAATCTCTCAGACACAGAATTAAAGGTATAATTAGAAACCTTGAGTGATAATTAAAAACCTTGATCTTAAAAATGTGCTTTCCTGTCATGGATCTACCTTGATTTCCCTTTAAGGTGACACATTGTGGGAGGAGGAGATTATCCTGATTTGTCACTGTGGACCCAATGAGAACCTTGCTTGTCTATGGTCAGAGAAAGATGTGATGACTGAGAAGGGTCAGAGGACATTGCTGACTTTGGACATGGAGGACGGGGGCCACACACAGACGCATGTACACATTTGGACCACTCTAGAGCCAAGAACTGTGGTTGGCTCTAGAAGATAGAAAAACAAGAAAATGATCCCCCACCTCGCCCCACCCTGCTGCCCTCAGCGTTCCCAGAAGGGAATGTAGTCCTGCGGAAACCTTGATTTTGGCCCAGTGAGACCAGTGTAAGACTTGTGACCTCCAGAACGATAGGATAATAAATGTGTATTGTTTTAAATTGCTAAGTTTGTGGTAAGTTGTTACAACAGAAACCTGATAAAAGGCTAAGTCATCAAGATGAATGCGAGATGTGAGAAAGGAAATGAAACAGTCTGACTCGAGTAATATTTGTCTTCCCTTTTAGGTAGTGGTTGAGCTGGGAAAATATGAAAGGAAGAAGTTTAAAAATTCCATTGTACGAGATGGGCATGCAAACATGGAGGAAGAGCCTACACATCTCTCTCCATTCCCTAAGAACAGAGCACTGATCCCGAAGAGGAAAAAAGAATTGGAAACTGATAACTACCCCATTATGCTCTGGTGGTCTCCACTGACTGGAGAAACTGGGAGGCTGGGCCAGTGTGGAGTGGATGCTTGTTTCTTTACAATCAACCGGACCTTCCTGCATCATCACATGACTAAAGCTTTCCTCTTCTACGGTAAGTAGGGTTTTTGCTCCCTTCGTCTGCTGACATCCTTCTCTAAAGCTTACATTCCACGGAAGAGATGGTAGCAATCCCCTTGAAGACACTTGGGCATGTCTGATTTCCTTTGCGTCTGCTCTGGGGACATCCTGCACATTTAGCAAATATAATACATAAATAAGCTTGACCAATGTAGATGCGGTTGGCTGGGTCACTTGGTATATATGAAGGAGAAGACATATTTCTTCTCACCTTTTCACAGTTCAGTCCTGTGCTTCCTGAACTTGGTATGGAGGGACTTAGGTATTGATTATACTGTTGATGTCAATTCAGAAGTTCAAGTGATAATTGCCAGGAGATTTTGATTACCATAACAGATGTTCTACTTCCATTTTTTATGAAATAACTTTTTCTATCCCTTTACTTTCAGTATGTGTATGTCTTTCAATCTGAAGTGAGTCTCTTGTAGGCAGCATATGGAAGAGTTTTGTTTTCTTAGCCATTCAGCCCCCCTATATCTTTTTTATTGGAGCATTTAACTCATTTATATTGAAAGTAATTATTGATAGATATGTAGGTATTTTCATTTTATTATTCATATTTTTGACCCCCCTCCTCCCCTCCCCCCTTTTTTTTTCTTCTTAAAGAAGTCCCTCTAACATTTCTTGTAATACTGGTTTGGTGGTGAGAAACTCTTTTAGCTTTTTCTTGTGTGGGAAGCTCTTTTTTATGTTCTTCAATATTAAATGATGGCCTTGCTGGGTAGAATACTCTTGGCTGTAGGTCCTTGCTTTTCACTACTTCAAATATTTCCTGCTAGTCCCATCTGGCCTGCAAAGTTTCTGTTGAGAAATCAGCTGACAGTTTTATGGGAGCTCCCTTATAAGTCACTGGTTGCCTTTCTCTTGCTGCTTTTAGGATTCTGTTTTTAACCTTTGTCATTTTAATTATAATGTGTCTTGGTGGGACCTGTTTGGGTTCATCTTGTTTGAAACTCTGTACACTTCTCGGTTTGTATGTCTATTTCCTTCACCAGGTTAGGAAAGTTGTCAGTCATTACTTATTCAAATAGGCTGTCAATTTCTTGTGCTCCCTTTTCTCCTTTTGGTACCCCAGTGATGCAAATGTTGGTATTCTTGATGTTGCTCAAGAGGTCTCTAAAACTGTTCTCTTCTTTTTGGATTCTTTTTCCTTTTGCTATTCTGATTGGGTGTTTTCTGCTACCTTGTCTTCTAAATCACTGATTCGATCCTCTGCTTTATCTAGTTTGCTGTGATTCCTTCTAGTGCATTCTTCATTTCAGTTATTGTATTCTTCACTTCTGACTGGAGGTAGAAAATTATGGATAATATCTGAGGTACAGCAAGGCTATCTCATACTTTTATATAAGAAAAAAATAAAGATGGAAAGATACAGTGAGAGAACCTTGAATCTTGGCTTAAGATTTTGCATCAGATTAGGGGACGGCATCAGGGAGCTGTTGAAAGTTGAATGACCTTTTCAAAACCAGCTAAAATAAAACACATGTAAACCATTCCTGATTCCCTTCATTAGATGCATCCTCTCTTCTGTAAATGTTCACAAGGCATTTTATATCTGCTTTATGTCATTTAATTGACAATGTACTATATGCTAGGCATAATGCCAACGACAAGGTACATAAAGTAACTGTGGCATTTGGTTTTGTCTTGTTTGATCTTCTCTTCCCTAGCAGAGTATGAAGTTCTTGATGATAGAGCAACATCAGTTCATCTTACTACCTGCCCCGCTTTCTGTATCTACCATAGTGTCTTGTATGTGGTAGGCATTCAGGCAATATTCATAGACACTTAGAGCCATAAAGGACCAGAGAAAGAGTCTAAACTCCTCTTCGTAAAGGTGAGAAGACTGAAGCTCAGGAAGATTAGGGATGTGCCAGGATTGTATAGCAGTTAGTAGCATAGTTGGACAGAGAACCAAGATGGCCTGACATCTGACCAGTACTCTTTCCCCTATACCATATTTGAATGTACACCCCTGAGTATAATTAAACCTTGATACTTGGATTTTGGAATTACTTAAGGTGTATGGTTTTTAACAGACTGAATTAGAATTTCAGTTTATTAGTAAGGTCTGTTGAACAAAAATAGAATGAAGACACACTTCTGTGTGAGGGTTCCAAATTCTAATTAAGTAGGTCACTCAAAACTGCAAATGGGATTCTGGTGCAGCAGGATTGAAAAAAGAAAAGACAGAGAACATGATTTGGGTATCAAAAGCTGACCTAATTAAGAGAAATGGAAAGTGAAAGGACTATGTGACCTCGAAGCTTCTGTAAACCAAAATAGTTTTGAGTTTGTTTCCTTGGTAGCCTACTTTCTTTTTCTGCTTCCTAGAGATGATTCATTGACTTAATATAAACACATCTCAAATTAATAAAGACTTTCACCAGTGAAATACAGCAAACGCTGTATCTGGTTTTAGCAGTTTGTGAAATGCAAGGCATTCGCTACATTAACAATTCTCTCACAAATTAAGCCACAAGTGAATAAATTATTTTTTAAACCCAATGTCCAAAGAGTTACAGAAGATCATCTTAGAAATGATCACTGTAGTGATTCAAAATGCAATTCTGTGTTTTCAAACAGTTCCCTTGAAATGTGTATTTCACAAAGGAGGGGCTGGAGTACCCACGACGAGAATGAAGGTAGACAGAGTGCACTTCTAAATAGAAGTTTTAGAAAATGTAGGCTCATGGGAGAAAAAGAAATAAAGAAAGCTACTGAAGTATTTTACTTCCTCAGGAATCTGACTGTTAGCACAGCTTGATGGAGTCTGGAGGTTATGAAGGAGAACACTGGGCTGGTCTTCCTCAAGAGAGAACTACGGTCCAGTGCTTAAGGCCTGGGTCCCCCATGATTGGTGGCAGTCTTGATACCCCCACTCCTAGGAGCAGGCTCCTTGCATCTCCTATTCATGGTTGTCCAAGCATTTTCTTCAATGTGACTTTACTTGCTTTTCAAAACGGCTTCATAGGTAGGAATCATATCTATTTTGATGAAGAGGAAACGAACGCACAGAGTTAAAGGGCTTGTCCTAGGTCGCTTAAATGGGTGGGGGGAACTAGAACGTTCTCCTATTGGAAAAGTGTGAGATAATGTAGTCCAAATCATATCTCTAACCTTAGAGAAGACTTAGAGTAAAGGAATAATCAGACATGGGTAGTAGTATTCTGCAAGACTTCTTGACGAACATGAGTTATGAGGAAGGTTTTGAGGAACGAGGTGTGGATACCAGAGAAGAGTGTAGAGCGATGCATACACAGAAGTATTATGAGCAAAGCAATAGAAATCAGCATTATAGTAAACTCTGTGAATAAGGTGCTCTGGCTTTAAAAAGGTCTCCTGAGTAATAAAGATCCACACCATCTATGGATTACCAGGTCTCAGAGACTCAAACACAGTAGACATGTTTTTTGTTTCAGAAGACACGTTAGGATTTCTCAGTGTCTTGGAGTGATCATGAATAATTAAAAAGAGAGGGATGTAGTAGGGGGAGCCCAGCTGCTCAGTCAAGGCCTCTCAAGGTCAGTCCTTCGGCGGAATTCTTCTCTCTCAATATCTAGTCAGTATTTTCAGTTCACTGAGCATTAGTTAGATTAATAAGTGAATGGTGTTGATCTAAATACGAGATTCATGCTTATACCAAAAGACTGATAAATTAGCGTATTGTCACAGTAAAAAAAGTGCCGCTGTTCATTATTCAGGGGACTTCTTCCCAAAGACCAAATTAGCCAGAAAATTGGAATGAGAATCATAACGTTGCTTAGTGAACTTAGAATTAGAACTGATGGTCTTGAGGGATAGAGGACATAGCATGACTAGCTTTTTCTGTTCCCAACAGAATGTAGTAAGAAGCATTGTCATTATTGGTACCTACTCTGTGCCAGGCCCCAAAGAGACACTCTCTCTCTATTCTTTTATTCAAACTCATCATAACACTAGGTATTACCATAGGTATTATTATCATTTAGAGATGAGGAAACAAGTCCAGAGAATGTAAATGACTTGTCCAAGTTAGTACATGTTAGTACATGTTAGTACATGTTAGTACATGTCTGAGCATGTACCCAAGCTTGAATGTCTGATTCTACAATTCCTGGACTGTTTCTTTTATTTATTTTTTTAAAAGATGTATTTCATTGTTTTTGACAGAGACAGAGAGAGACAAAGAGAAGGGGGAGGGCCCAGAACAGTTTCCATAGTTGTACGCCGCCAGTTTTCAACATGGTTTCATAACACTCAGGTGGGCAGGGGCCACGTATGGCGGGAACTGGACTAGGTTCTCCCACATGGGAGGCACGCCCCTTTAGGCCAGGGGCCGAACCCTGGGGCGAGGACCAAACTGGGGGCTCCCACATGGGAAGCACACCCCAGTTCAGCACATGGATCTGCACGGGCTTGGGCTGGGAATTGATCCTTGGTCCCTGGGGCTGCAAAGCGAGCACTCAACCTACTGAGCCATTCCAGTTTCCCCTGATCTTTATTATTTCCTTTCTTCTACTCATTACTTTTTAAATGTTTTAATTTTTTTAATTTTCTTTTGTGTTTTTAAATTTTTTCCCTGTTTTCTTGTTTTTTACTGTTACTTTTTTCTTTTTCATCTCTCTCTCTCTCTCTCTCTCTCTCTCTCTCCTTTTTGCTTTTTACATAATGTTTAGTTTTGCTGGTTATTCAGTCAGGACTAGGAATTCTCTGTGCCTTATTTCTGACTCAACCTCTCCCATGCTTTCTAACCCTCTCTGTTAGTTACTCAATAGCATGTGACCAGATAAAGATTAAAGACAGAGCAAAAGTGGCTGTAAATCTGAACAAATTTCGTGGGTTAGCCTTAAAAATATGCAAGGAAGCACAGAAGTGAATAGTGTCCCATGTCAGGCGCCTGCCTTCTGGCTGGCATCGTAGTCAGTGGACAGATTGCATTACTAAAGTTTCAGCAAATTGCCCAATGGATCTGCTGGCATCGATCCAGATCTAGGCAGATTCTCTAACATCCAGAAATCCTCCTGTGGGAGCTGGTAGCTCTCTGCTTCAGGACAGACCACCAGGTCTCTCTCACAGCCCATAAAACCATTGCAGCTTTAATTGATGCATTTCTCTTTGCTCTTAAAAATTAAAAAACAAAATAAAAACAACTTGCATGGAAGAGTACATGCAGCAGACCCTTTGTTTTCACAGATGTTGCGCTCACCCTGTCTAGATCGTTCTGGGGCACAGATTGGAATCTCCTGGCCTGTGAGAGATGGGGCTGCTAGAGAGGGTTAGGCGCCACTGGGCAGGAACGGCCAGCATCCCTCTGTTAACTGACTCTGTGTTATAGATGTGTTGCATATGCTGGAAATCTTTCAAAATGTTATACATTTTATTAGTGAAAAAATAATCTCTTGGAAGTAAACTACTGGTGCTGTTAATGGAAATGAAGACAAAGCAAAGCATTTTCAGAAAAGAATGGTTGTTAGGCAGAAGCTAGCTGTTAAAATAGATTACAGAATATAATATTGGACTAACTTATGGTTTGGATCTGTGTGAAATAATCCACATAGCTCCATTTTTTTTAAAGAAAATTATATGCTACTGTATTTGTGGTTTGAGAGAATTTGAGAATGCCTCAGGATGTGTCTCTTACTGATGCCCGGGTCTATTCTTTGTTCATTTATACAACTGGCATCTAATAAACATTTATTGTATGAGGACTATCAGGAACAAATCCAGCCATTGTCAATATAAAGAGAATGGGTACATGGCTGGATACTTTCCGACAGCCCTCATATAGTTGTGTGCTACATGCTGGAGCTACAGCGATCAACGCAATGGGCCCTGCCCTCATGGAGCTCATGAAGTATGTCAATAAGTTACTACCAGGTTGTCACAAACATTTGAGCTTCAGACCGAATGACCAGAGGCCTCTCTGAGGACTTAACAGTTGAGGTTGAGACTTGAAAAATGGGGAGACAGTCCTGTGAAGATAGAGGGAATTAATTCCGGGTACAAGGACCAGCTGAAACAAATAAGAATAAGAATGAGTTTGTTGTGTTGGAGGGTCAGAAAGAAGGTCACTGTGGTAGGAACACCTTGAGTGCAAAGAAAGATAGTATAAGATGAGATAGTATCAGGGGTCAGCTGATAAAGGGCTCCATAATCCCAGGTAAGAGGTTACTATATATTCTAAGTGCAAGGGGAAAATATCAGAAGGTTTTAAGCAGGTATGTTATCTGATTTATGGTTTTTGTTTTTCTGTCCTGGTTTATGTTTTAAAAAGATCCCTCTGGCTTTTTCATGGAGAATGAATTGGATTGTGAAAGTGGAAGCAAAGTACAGCTTCTATTTAATAAGTAGCAAATGATGTACCCCGGGTTCAGGTGGGAGGCAATGGAGAAAGAAATGGGTAGATTCAAAGGGTGATTTGAAGCTAGCATTGATATCTTGACGTTGTAGAGTTTGTTATCTGTCTTCATAGATGCAGGTTGGCAAAAAGAAAAATTAACTGTACATATTCCTTTAACTTCTTGGCCTTTCAGACATTTTCTTCAACCTCATGTTATCAACTTACCACAACTGTGGTTCATAAAAAATGTAAATGCAGCTATTCATTTCCTTCCTGACGGGTGAAGAAAATATGTCATATGTCAGTAAATTATTGACCACTAAATATTTTGCTTCCACAGGCATATAAATATTTAATCCTGTAAGTTACTGACATCTGCATATTTAACTTTCCTGAGTTCAGACCTCTCAATTTGATATCCAAATCATTGTTAACTATGTTTCAGTAACATGTGATTAAAATCTAAGTGTGCAACTGGTGGTCATATAATTCACTGCCAAAAATTTTAACAACTAAGACTATAAATACAAATCTCTTAGACTCAATCCTTTACTAACAAAGCTATTGGTGTTTAGTGGGTAAGTCTAGGACAAAACCATCCAGTGTCATTTATATGGGTCATTCTTCTCCCCCAAGACCCTTTGGAAAGATGGCTGTCTGGTTTGTTTGTTTTGTGAATTGAATCTCTTTACTTTGTGGTATAATAGTCACCATGATTCAGTTCACTCTTTGTCTTAGCTGGGGTTCCCTACAGCTAGCATTTTATTAGATATTCAATCCCAAGGAAGCAAGAGAGGGAAAGAGGGGAGTGATCCCAGGAAAGAAGAAAAGAAACATAAGATGTGTATAGTTTCACCAGATAACATTGTTGTGAAAAATCTCTGCAGAGGCCATGTGGAAACTTATGTCTTGGAACTAAAAGGAAGGAGGAAGAAGATTGTATTTACCAATTCCTGCCTGTCTCCTTCCTGTCTTCCTTGGTCAGTGTTTGGCTCTGGGACTGTGGGCCATGTTATTTGGTCCCTTAGGCAGCTGCTGGGAAAACTAGATCCAGTGACAGCATCTGTAGCACTCACTTAACAACCGAGTTCTGTTCTTACGACGTAAGTCGTTAAGCGAATTGGTCAATATCCAAATTGGTCAACAAGAGAGGAGCATCCATGCAGACCTTTTGTAGTGTGTCATGGCGCCATAGTGTATGTATTTTTCAATAGGTATCATGTGACACCACACTTAAACTGAAATATGTAGTCTTGCGTGATTGTGAATGCTTGGTGTCATGAATACTAGCCAACTGTGGGAACCAAAGGCTGAGAAAGGGGATTCCTCATGCTGGACACCCGGTGGTTAAGTCGGCATGGTTATTCAACCTGTCGGTCATTCAGTGAGTGGCTGTAGTGCGCATGCTGAGCCAGCCTCTCAGCATCTGGCCCGTGAGCAGTGACCGGGAGTCCCAGGGAGGAGGCCCGCCCTGTGCACTCACCTGAGCGCCCCACACGGAGCTGGGGGCAGGAGTGCAGAGGTCCTGGTGGCCTGGCAGGAGGAGCGCGACCGTGGAAGGTGGAGATGAAGGTCAGTGAGGTTGGCTCTAAGGAGGGTCCGCACCTCTTTTGTTGGCCTGTGAGAACGTGCTGATACCGGGGGTCTTCTGGAGACACCAGTAACGCCCATCACAATACCATGGAGAGGGGATGATGGGGAGGTGCCCTCCTCCAAGGACTCTCTGCAGCTTCTACAGGTCTGCGCAAGTGACGCTGGGAAGGAAAGAAGCGGTAGATAAACAGCCTTTATGCTGATTTGGTTGGTCTGTTTCTTAAAAGACCCATAGAAATGAATTAACTACTAGGTCCTAAGTAGCAGGATCACCAAAGACAACTCGGAAGGGCCTTCCTAGTGGGCCTTGCTGACCTCAGTCACCTTACACACTACCCTCCAGGGCTGCCTTTCTCCTCCAGCGCTCCCTCCATGATTATGGGATGGGGAGGGTGGCAGGCGTGACTTGATTAGGGATGGAGAGATAAAAAATAAAAGGAAGAGCAAAGAAAAGAAGGTGAATCAGAAGATCAGATTCAAGAAGCTCCTGAAAGTAAGGTGTGTCATGTTGACCCGATGCCAGGTGAAGAAATGTATCCACATTTGAAGTATGGGTGCATATTTCCTCTGAAGGGCCAATTCAGGGGCCTTGGTTATTTTATTTATGGTCCTGAAAACTCTTTCATACTTTTAAAGATGCACATGGAACTAAATATTTTAATTTATGTTCATGACAGCAAAATACTCTTATTTGAGCCGCTTTGTAGTAGGCTGCATTTCATGTGTCCAGCACTATAGTTTTTACACACTGAGGCTCATGCATAAGCAACATACGCAGGATTTCTGTACAGCAGGCACGCGATGTGGAAAGCTCACTCTTCTGGAAATCAGAAGATCTGGGTCGGAGGTCCAACTCCCACTCTAGTTAGGGAACCTCGAGCCATTCCTGTCACCAACCTAGAGTAGCAGTTCTCTGCTCCAAATGTACAGCTGAGTTATCTGGACAAAGTATGAGTACTGTGCGCTAACCCATTGTGCCACCAGAACTCCAGCTGGAAAAATTAAAGATACAGCGGTTTGTTTCTCACCCCGCACCTAATGAGCGTCTCTGGAAATGCCTTCTAGGAATCTGTGCTCTTTATCAAGCTTCCCAGGAAGTAACGATGAGGCCTGTCAGTGGGGGCAGTGAGGACAGAGTGCACATACATAAAATCGACTTCCTGCCCACCTTCTCACCACCTCCTGTCGTTCTCCCTTTATAACCTCAATTCTCTAAAAAGCATGTCATCGTCATCTCCCTCTTCTCACCACTCCCCTCACCCCCAGTTCTCTGCTCTGGCCCCATCACTGCCCACACAGCGCCTGCTGAATTACCAGCGAAGCCCCGTTGCACGTCTTGCAGAGTGCTCGATGAGAGGAAGGAGTTTCCTAGTCCTCATCCTGTGTGAATTCTCAGTCACGTTTGACATGGCTGACTGGGTGTTCCTTCCCTAAACATTTTCTTCTCTTTGCTTCGTTGACCCAGTGTCTCTGGTTTGTCTCCTCCTTTGTCTGCCCTTGCACAGTCATTCTCTAGCTGGCTGTTAAGTTAGTGCTGGAATCTGTCAAGGTGTCATCCGAGACCTCCTCTGTTTCTCACTGTAGACTCTCTCCCATCAACCTAAATGTCCCCTTCTTATGACACTATGTAATTTAAAAACCATATACTGTCCTATCTGTAATGTAAAGGGAAATGATTTAGATTTAATAGGCATTTTCCTATGTGTGTGCTTGGCCACATAGGAGGCCCAACAGAGTAGCCATGTGCTATGCGTGTATGTGGAAGCCATCGTTGGTTGTGAATGTGGGTATTCTTTATGTAGAGTCACCAGAGCTGTCCAGCCTTTCGGCTTCCCTGGCCACATTGAAAGAAGAAGAATTATCTTGGGCCACACATAAAATAAACTAACATTAACGATAGCTGACGAACTTAAAAAAAAAAAAAAAGAAAAATTGCAAACAAATCTCATAATGTTTTCTCTTAAGGTTTTAAGTTTACAAATTCGTGTTGGGCCACATTCAGAGCCATCCTGAGCCACATGTGGCCCGTGGGCCATGGGTTGGGCAAGCTTGGCTACACTGTAGACTGATAGAGGAGTGTTGTTACTGACACTCAGTTACCATGGACAGTAATGCGATATTCTGAATGGTGAGTAGCTCTGGGTAAATACTGGACAACAGTCCACTTTTCCTTTAACTTACATTCCTGGAAAATTCAGTACACATTGAAACTAACCAAGGAATACGTGCCTTGATGTTTCTATGGAAGATGAAGTTAGACTCCAGGCTCAGGTCACTTAAAATAAATAGGTTATTTAAAGATTAATTTTTGTTGTTTTTTGACAGAGAGACAGAGAGAAGGGAGAGGGCCCAGAGCAGTCTCCATAGTTGACAGCATTAGTTTTCCATATAGTTTCACTCCACAGGTGGGCACAGGGCTGCGCAGGGCAGGAACTGGGCCGGGAGCCTCCCGCATAGGCCCCAGCAAGACCTGAACTGGGAGCACTCCCCAATCCAGCATATGGGTCCACCTGGGCCAGAACTGGGATTTGATCCTTGGTCTCTGGGGCTGCAAAGCAAGCACTCAACCCGCTTAGCCATCCCAGCTTCCTCAAATAGCTTATTAAATTTCATGACATGTGGGACCTGGGGCATTGCATCTGTGCCTTGCAAGGTATCTAGCATCTCGGGTCCTCAGTCACTATAAGATACCCACTCCCATTTATCTTCCTCTGCAAAATTCCCCAAATCCCCCTCATGGTTGAGAAGCGCTGCCTTGGGCAGGCTCCTTCTGGCGGGGCTGACGGCCACATGCAGATAACACACGCACTTAGATCTTCATTCCAGACCTCTCGTCTGAGCTCCGTGTCTGAATAACCTGTCGTCTGCTTGGTATTCAATTTATGGATCACAAAGTCACCGATTCAGATGATGGCTGCAGTGCCCATCTATTTACGCAGGTTGGGAACTAGGTATCATCTGAGAGCCCGCCTCCCCCTTTCCCTCTGTGGATATCCAATCCACCATAAGACTCTTTTGATTACATTTCCGAAGTACTGAAACTATTTTCTGAATAGCTTTGTGAGTCTCTTCACTCACGCAGTAGCATCTTCACTTTAAACGACCATCGCCTCTTACGTGGTCCACCACCGTGGCCTCCAGTTCACCCGGCTGCCCCCGCTCAGCCTCTTCCGTGCCATCTTTTTGACTCTCCGGTCCTCTGGCTACGCTGATTTTCCCGTAGGGCTCTCTAGTTACATGCTGTCTCCCCTCAGGAATGTACCTCTTCCCTCTCCATTCTCTTTATTGCGCTCATCCTTCAATCTCAGCATGTGTCACTGCCTCCAGGAAGCCTTCCTGAACTTCTCTGACAAGGTCAGATCCCGAATTATAGGCTGTCATTGCATTTCATGACACATGTTTGAATTCTAGCCCTATGTTTACTTATATGATTAGTTGATTAATGCCTGCCTTGTCCACTGTACTGGAAGCTCCATGAGAGCAGGGTCATTTTCTGATTTTGCTCACTACTGTATCTTCAATACCTAGCACTGTACCTAGCACACAGGAGGCCCTCAGTAAATGCTGAGCATTCCCCAAACCTGAAATGAGGTTTTTGTGGCTGAAGCAAGTGGCCCGTTCCATTTTACGACAAGAGGGGGCAGCAGAGAGCTGCCAGAGGAGCGGCCTCTGGTTGGTCTTTTAGGTTCGAAAATCCAGGAGGCGGGAAAGGGAGGGAGAAATATCAAAGTGGAAACTGAGAAACCAAAGAACAGATGATCCAGAAGGAAAATGGAGCCAGAGTGAATAACAGGAGATAGGTAGAGGAGGCCGGAAAGGGCTCATGCGACCTGGGCGACAGCTTGTGGCCCGCCTAGCACATTGCTTCTTGCGAGGCCTCTCTGGTTAGAAAGAACGCTGCACCCGTACACCGGAAGCCCATCGCGCTGCAGACCGGGTCATAAAGGGAGGGGAGAAGACCCTGTCTTGCTGGCTACAGCCTGGTTTAGGAAGGTCAAGGCATGGTCAGGTAGGGACTGGCAAGTGGGGTGTGGGACCCTGGGAAGAGGAGTACTTTCCAGGCTCAAAATAGACCTACAAGGTCAATACTGTTCTCATTCATAAGATGAGGTTGCTGTGGCTCAGTTGCCATAATAGGCTCCAAGTCACATTCATGTGGACAACCAGTTTTTAGCTTTACCTTCCTTGGTTCAAAAAACCCATGTTCTTTCTCAGATACTCTGGTGACTTCTTAAAGATTTTGGTCATGGCTGTTTTTATTACTTGCTGTGACTAAAGAGAAATATACCCCTTTCAATTATGTGCCATATTGGTAGATTCCAAATTCATCTTAACAATTATTATCCTTGTTTATGGACTTGTTGGCTCTTGGGAATGTAAGTAGACCATAAATATGAACTATTGCAATTTAACTGACAGTTTATCATCTCTGATTGCCAACAAAGACGCAGAATGTGTAGTTTCCAAGTTCTATATGGCCTGTTTATGAGGGTCAATAGTTGCAAGAATTGTCATCCTGATTTTATATGGAAGGATGCAAACAGGTCGTGAGGTTTTCTTAGTGCAAGTGTTAATCAAGTGAATGTCAATGTAGGAAATAGAATCTCTACTCAGATCATGGGCCAAAATGAGAAGGACCTTAAAGTTAAACAATTTCTGACCTTGACAATAACTACCAGAGAAGGAAACTTCCTGTGAAACCCTTTAAAAGAACAATTTGCGCTATTGTAGGCATTTGACTCTAGTCGGAGCTGAACACCCCAGTCCAAGCATCACTTTGTGATTAGCAAAGCCTGTGTGTGATGGGAGGCAGGTGGCCTCAGGCTGGGGAGTGTGTGTATGGGGGGTGGGGGTGGGGAGGGGACAGAAACCAGTGAAACCAGGGGAAGCACAGAGCTCTCCCCATTATCTAATAGCAGAGGGGGAAAAATCTTGGAGCTGAGCATGTGTGAAAGTTTTGGCAGGGAGAAATGTGAGATTTTTATCAAATAGTAAATAATGCTTGGGAAGAAAAATACATTCTTCTCATTGCAAAGAAAGGAGTGTGTTGAAAAATGTGTGTTTTTTGTTTGTTTGTTTTGTTTTTCTTTCCAGAAAGGGAGAAAACATCAGGGTGGACCTTTAATCAGTTAATCTCTTTAAACCTTTAGTCTCCACTTTCTCCACCACGAATGTTTTAAGTTTTATTATCTGTGTTGCCATGTCCGTGTTTATTAAATATTTGGTTTAAGCAGCTATTATTGACGACAATGATCATTTTCTTGTATGGCACTTCATCACTTAAAAGGATACTTCAGATTGCCCACAAATAGCAACATGCGTTCTGAAATCTATCACTTGTTAGAATCACGTAAGTTTTTTTTGAGCATCTTCCTGTCAGACTTCAGTTTAGCACAATATTTGATTCTGTAGGCATCTATACTCAAGGGATTGAGGAGATGACAAACAAATGGGTTATTTGCCTCAACTAAATAAACAGTTGTTCGGAACTCAGAGTGCACTTCTCTGCTAATCATCACCACGTTCCAAGGCCCTCCTATCAAAACCTTCTGAATCCATAATGGAGCCATAATATAAAACTAACAGACCAGTCCTGAGTTCTAGGTCTTACAAGTAGGAGGCCGACTACCTGGAGACAATAAAAGACCCAAGATGAAGAGAGAATGTGACATTAGAAGATTTAAGTGAATTTGTAGTTTCTAAGATTTCACGTGCTTTCCCATGAAGTGACACTAGAGGGCAGTATGCACAGTCAAACCTCATAATGGAATTGGTTACTAAATTCTTAACCATTTCTAGTTACGTTTTTTTATGTTCAAATTCACCCCTTAATTATTTTCATTCCATTATGTAAATAAGGGTAAAAGACATTGAAAGTATATACCACCACAACAAAAATATCTTAAAAGGATGAAGAGCTTTGTTAATTTAATTTTTAGCACTGTAATAAACGTAATTTAAAAATCATTATGGCATTGAAAGGTTTTTTGTTTTTTTTATTTAAAAAATGCGATTCTCTTTCTGTCTGCTCCATACTTCTCTTTCCTCCGGCTTCTTCTGGAATTTATGTTCAGATTTCTAAATCATATGTGCATACTTAGATTTCTTGAAACAAGTGGTCATTTGACTTATTTCTAATGAATTTCCCCAGACCCTTGTATTTATGCTTCTCCCCCTCCAAACCTATTAATCTAGCCAGATTTTAGTACATCAGCAATCACTGTTTGCTATATAACTGTTACAATTTTAAGTTTTCATTATGGTGCTTTTCACTCAGCTTCGATCTTCCCTTGTTTGTTTTTCACTGTCTGCCATTCTTCCTCCCCTCCTAATTATTTTAAACAATTTTGTGACTATGAAACATTGCTCACCATAGAGCCAGCAATTATATCACATTTTGTGATATTTTATTTACGGAGAGCTAATGAGTGACTTTTAAAAATTACTTGGTTTTAGTTACTTATCATTCATTTTATTTTAACAGTATTCCACCAAACATATCAAATACCTATATATGTAGAATTTTTATGCGTATAAATAACTTTTAGGTACATAAATAAAATTTAAATAAGTGTCAGAGAATCTATCGATTTCATTTCTTCCCAGGGAACGTTTGTTCTGAAGTCCCCACCCGCCACTCGCCACCCGCCACCCCAGCCCCCTTTCAGCTTGACTCACTGCTCTTTAATCCCATTGAATACTCTTACCCTGGAGTTCCAAATATCCTGAGGAATTCTTTTGTGTGTGGCTTTTTTGATGGATTTCCTGTTTCCAAGGATTGTTTTCCACTTTCTTGAGTTACTCCCTTAAGTAACTGCAACCCATTTCCTAATGGGTTCCTGAGAAGAGTACAAGGGGAGTGTGGAATTCAAGGCTGCCTGTCATCTACCCTCAGAATTTTGAAGGATTTGCTCCAGTCTTCTAGAAGTCTGATGTCATTCTGATTCCTTTTCCTCTGTAAGTGAGCTTTGTGGGCAGTCAAACAGGCCAACTTCATTAAGCGACATTAAATCACTGATTTCAGTTAGAGACTGTACGGCTTTCTGTCTTTGAAGAAAATGTGTCATGAGCACTAATTAATATTGGTATCTGCAGTCAGGTCCATCTTTATATCAGGCGATTCCTCTTGGTATCTGGAAGCATTTTGCTTCCCATCCTTTTATAAATGCAGTGACACCTTGGAATCCAAATACCCCAAAACTCAAACAACTTGGAATCTTGAAAAAATCAAGCATATTTTGCCTCGGAATCTGAACATTGCTTTGGAATCCGAACGCCAACACATTGTTCGTGTGGGACATATCAACTGTATGGCCTGTAACTCTCCAAACACCCACTTGTCTTGGAACTCGAGTGTTTTGGTTGAACAGGGTTCTGGGACAGATTAAGCTTGAATTCTAAGGCATCACTGTAACCAGTTTTATTATCTGATGATGGGGTGAAGGTGGAGTGGCCACCAAAATGATAAGGTATCTTGAGACCAAAAAATGAGGTAGGCAACTTGACAGAATGTAACAATTTATTGTAGTGTCAGTCACTGCCGGGCCAGGCTGGGAGAAGATCGGAGCAGAAGTGACCCCGAAGTCTGGGTTGTGGAGATAATCTCCACTATCAGACAGTTGTTAACAGTAAATGCTTTGTAATATAGCCAAGGCACTAATGCCGGACAAGGCAAGGGGACAAAGCCTGCAGTACGTGCCAGGAACCAGACAGCCTGATGGTATTATGATGGCTGGTTGCTCAGGATTGCTGCTCACACCAGTTTGATAATTTATGCCATTCTGGCTGTTTCTGACAAGGATCTTTATGGTTCCATTGTGTAAGCTTCCAGAGCACAGATAATCATTAACTGTATGGCCTGGGTGTGCTGGCTGAGTAGGGTTAGGTTAGTCAGAGTTCACAGAGTGAAGAACTTAAACAAAAAGTAACCAGGGGCACAAAGATGAAATCAGTCTTGTTCACATCTCCAGCTCTACAGTCACGATTCATGAACTGGCTCGATGTGGTTCTTTTTCATTCACTGGGATGGATACTTAATCACCTTTCAGTTTGGAGGCTACGTCATTCAGCACTGAAAACAGGTCTCATGCTATATCAATCATGCCATCTCTTCTGACTCTGTTTTTGAAACTATGATTAAACGGATTTAGAGCCCCCTAGATTACTTTTATAAGCATTAATGTTTTTTCTCTCCTATCACTGTCATTTTATTCTGATTTTCTGAGATTTGTTTTCTTTTTCAACTCTTCTATTACCATTTAAAGTGTTGTGATATTGCTTTTAACTTCCTTTTCTTTCATTGTTTTTGTTTTGTGGATGAATAATGTACCATCTCTTTGACTAAATAAAAATGCTTTAAAATGATTTCCTGTATTCCCCACCCTCCGTTTTTTTTTTTTTATCTTTTCACATTTATAGAGAGAAATTATCTTTTTGTCTTCAGTGCATAGTTGTTTCTATTTTACTTTTTGACAGATAGAGAGAGAGACAGAGACAGAGACAGTTAGAGAACCAAACTGTGGGAACTCCCCAGTTCAGCACGTGGGTCCTGCCTGGGCCGGAGCCGGGATTCGATCCTCGGTCCTCATGGCCTCAAAGCGAGCGCTCAACCCGCTGAGCCGTCCCGGCTTT
>PVKE010006386.1:0-54627 GCA_004027555.1 Craseonycteris thonglongyai | reverse complement strand
TGTCTTCAGTGCATATTTATTTCTATTTTACTTTTGACAGATAGAGAGAGAGACAGAGACAGAGACAGTTAGAGAACTGAACTGTGGGAACTCCCCAGTTCAGCATGTGGGTCCTGCCTGGGCCGGAGCCGGGATTCGATCCTCGGTCCTCGTGGCCTCAAAGCGAGCGCTCAACCCGCTGAGCCGTCCCGGCTTTCCCTAGACTTTGTTTTTTTTAGCAAAACAATGATATTTAATGTGAGCTGGAGGTACAGTTACAATCTTTGGTATAATGTAGGGCGGGGCTATAAGAACAGGTGGGGCCTATGAAATCTTAAAATGGCAAAACATGCCAATATGAACTGTAAGGATATTTATCACAGTATGATTTGTAGCACCCCAAATTGCCACCAACTGGGGATTATTTTAACAAATGATGGTACCAAACAATGGATACTAGCCGACCATTGAAAATAAAGATATTTAATGATCTAAAAAGATGTTCACAATACATTAAAATAAAGTAGTTTGTATAATATGATTGCTTTTTTTTGTAAACAAAAAAATAGTCTTAGAGAAAAGACTTGCAGGATAGATACCAGCATGGTAATGATTCGTTGTTATCTCTAGATGGTAGAATTATAAGTGAGTTAAGTTTTCTTTTACAAAATTTTCTATATTTTCTACTATGAACATTTATTGTTTCTGGAAAGCAAATAAGGTGTATAAAGATGGGAATTCCTTTATACTTGATGACTTTCTCTGATAATTAATATATTCTAACCAAAGAAACCTATGGTGGGGAATGGATTGAGTGGAAACTGCTGATATTTGCCTTTCACACTTTTGAGGTTGAACACTGTGGAAACATCATTTACGTGTAGATTTTTGACTGAATGATGGCAACAAATGCTCATGTCATGACCAGTAGTCAGAATAAGCCTTTTGAAAAATAAATTGAATTTTTTAGTCCTTTAATGTCTTCTCCTTATACTTAGGATAAGATCTTAAAACTTTATCTCAGCTAGCTCCTTCTCTCCAACTCTCTATATCTCCAGGGTCATCTTCAGCATAGTCACCTCCTTCTATGTGAAAATCTGTGGTCATGAAAAGATGTTCCTGTCACACTGGTGAGGGAAAAAGTAGATTACAAACAGATTGTATGGCATATTCCCATTTATGTAAAATTGAATACACATAGTTTACTCTGTATACAGGCATAGAACTTTCTGCAAGGATATACTTAAAATGGTAACAGTGCTTATCCCTGAATATTTTTGTTAAATTTTAATTTAAAAAATATGTGGTTTCAAGTTCCTACAGAGATAGTGTCATTTTTACAAAATTGATCGGTGACTCTTAAATTGTTTAATTCACTCCTGCTTATGCTAAAAGCTTTGCTAGGGAAGAGAATTAAATAATATCCCAAAAGTTAATTTTTAAAGAAGAAAATGAGGAAAGCTGGGATGGCTCAGCAGGTTAAGCACTCACTTTGCAGCCCTGGAGACCAAGGATCGAATCCTGGTTCCAGCCCAGTCAGACCCATATGCTGAACTGGGGTGTTCCCACAGCTCAGTTCTTGCCGGGGCCTATGCAGGAGGCTCCTGGCCGGTTCCTGCCCTGCGCAGCCCTGTGCCCACCTATGGAGTGAAACTATATGGAAAACTAATGCTGTCAACTATGGAGACTGCTCTGGGCCCTCCCCCTTCTCTGTCTCTCCCTGTCTGTCTGTCTCTCTCTCTGTCAAAAACAAATAAAAATAAATCTTAAAAAAAAAGAAGAAAATGGATAGAAATTGTTCTAGGGTAGTAAGATAAAGTGGGGCTGCTGAACTATTTGGTTTCATTCTGTAGTTGTGTGTTTTTGGTCTCAAGGCTGAAGTGCCCACTGAGAATGTCATGAGGTGGGCAGAGGTATTTGTTGATTTTTTCTCCAAGCTAAGGGCTCAACATGTCAACACTGTTGAGGTCACTTTTCTTTCACAGAAGGACACGGGGTCATCCTCTCTTAGGCAAGAATCATAAATGTACCCACAGGGCCCACCACCTTGGAGCAGGATACTAATATGCAGGCAAAATTCTTAAAGGAAGAAAACCACCTTGTGAGAAATGAACATTCAACATTCAATTTTAAGGGTTGTGAGAGGTGTTTAGACAGGTGGTTAATTAGAAGGATCTAGTGGGGAAGCCAGGATGGCTCAGAGGGTTAAGAGTTTGCTTTGTAGCCCTGGGGACCGTGGATCGAATCCCAGCCCTGGCCTGTGAGGACTTATATGCTGAACTGGGGTGTGCTTCCCATGTGAGAGGCCCCCAGTTCAGTTCTTGCCCCCTGGTTCAGCTCCTGGCTCAAAGTGGGGGAGTTCCTCCCATGCAGGAGGTCCCCAGCCCAGTTCCCGCCTGGCATGGCCCCCTGCCCACCTGTGTGGAACGAAACCATTTTGAAAATGGATGACGTACAACTATGGAGACTGCTCTGGGCCTTCCCCCTTCTCTCTGTCTCTCTCTGTCAGTCTCTGTCAAAAACAATAAAATAAACAAAAAAAAGAAGGCTCTAGGGCCAGGGAGGCTTCTGTTTCAGAACTGCCCTAACTCACTGGTTGTGAGAACTTGTTAGCATTCTGGCATGGTGATGTACCACCCAGTTTCTGTATCAAGGAAGGGCCTATTGCTCCAGCTACTGGAACTGTGGTCAGCAGACTGTCTTCAGTTGTCAGCCCCTCTGGGGTCTGCCTCAGCAGCAGAGCCACCTCGCCTAGAATCTACCTTTCTGAGGGATCCCATGCCCAGTGACTGATGGACAGGAACTACGAAGACCTGCTCATTTTGACCTAATTTGAGACAATGCTGAAAGGCCATTCTAGGTCTAGAACAAACTTGTCCAACCCGTGGCCTGCAGGCTGCATGTGGCTCAGGACAGCTTTGAATGTGGCCCCACACAAATTTGTAAACTTCCTTAAAACATGATGAGATTTTTTGTGATTTAAAATTTTTTTTAGCTCATCAGCTATTATTAATCTTAGTGTATTTTATGTGTGGCCCAAGACAATGATTTTTCTTCCAGTGTGGCCCAGGGAAGCCAGAAGGTAGGTCACCTCTGGTTAGAATCTTCCATGGCTTGGCTGAGGCCATTGGTGGGATGCATTACTACTCAGCTTCTTCTTTTGCCCACTCCTGTTCCCATCCTTTTTGTTCCACGGTGTTGATCTCAAGGGCACTCCCTAATACACATGCTGCACAATAACCCCAGAGTCTGCTGCCTGGAGACAATGAAGTCACTCAATCACTCTAAGCCTCCACTTCTTCATCTATAAAAATCAGGATGATAGTAATAGTGTCCATTGCATAGAGTTAAGAATTGTATGAAACCGTGTATGTAAAATGCTTACCAAAATGTCTGGTACATGATAAGTACTCAGTAAATAGTAACTAAAATAACTGTAATTAGGAAAGAAATAGCCTACTCTTTACCACCCACCATTATCACTAACAGTTTATCAGATAGTTTAGCCTCAAAGAGAAGGGTCTTAAAGAAGTGGTCATAGGCATATAGGGGAATGTACATTGGCGGGATATAAGAAAGTTTGGAGGAAGGGGTGTTGCCAAATGAGGGCAGCCTGGAGGCACATCTTCCTAATAAAAGGGTCAGTCCATAGATATCTGGTTTACCAAGGAGTCTTTTACAAATTTGGTCAGCACAAGGCAGTCTGCTAGGGCCCAGCCACTTTTGAGCAAACTGACCAAGTTCAGGTCAAGGCCTGCTGCAATGCTGAGGGGAGGAGCGGGAGCAGCAATGTCTTTGGGAAGATTGAAGTGTCCTAGAGAGCTCATCTTTTTAAAAATATTTATTTACTTATGACAGAGAGAGAGAGAGAGAGAGAGAGAGAGAGAGAGAGAGAGAGAGAGAGATACAGAAACAGAGAGAGAACTGAACTGGGGGAGCTCCCAGTTCAGCATATGGGTCCGCACGGGCCGGGGTTGGGATTCGATCCTCGGTCCCCGGTGCTGCAAAGTGAGCGCTTAACCCACTGAGCCATCCTGGCTTCCCCGAGAGCTCATCTTTTTGATGTGTCCTATCTGGTACAAGGAATGGCAGCCCACACTACCGGACCGTGCACATAGTAGGGCTGAGGATACGTGTGAGGCCAGGACCTCACACTTTAACAAAAGAAACTGAGACCAAGTGGACTGTGTTGTTAGGGGAGCATACGCCCTCCCCGTTGTCACCGCTGTCTTCTGCTGAGTTCCAGTCACCCTGCTCATTTCCCTGGCTTCAGCGTCTGGCTTGTGGTCCTCCCCCACCCCTGTGCTTGCCATCACACTGTGCATGTGCTGCTCAATTTTGAGCAGCAGGGTGATCGAGGACTTTAGAGTGACTGGGACTTTGTGTTCCCTGAGTTGTTTTTGTATCTGCCTTGGCTGCAGTTTCCTCTAGAAATCTGTGTCCTGGGTATAGATTTGGCGTTGGGAGAGCTGTCCATCTGGATTTGTTTGATGGTTCAGTGCTGTCTTGTGTTTAAAGCTATAGTTGCCCATGATGAAGAGCAGAGCTGAGGCTGTGGTTTTCTAGTCCAGAGATTGCACCAAGCCTCTGGGGCTTAGATGAATACAGGAGGCGTGTGGTCTGTAAAGTCATCTGGTGTTCCGAGACACCCAATTTTGTCCCCAGGCTCTGGTAAGTGAAGCTGGGAGCAGCCTTGGGCTGCCAATCTCTTTACACAATGCCTATAAATTAAAAAAAAAAAAAAAAAAAAATCTTACTTTGAAGATATTATGTAGCCAATGCATAATTTTTCTGATGGTTTATTGACACTTAAAAATAATGTTTGCAATACTTCAAGTTTGGACTAGTGTGCATTGATGGTCTACCATCTGGTATCATTAGGGAATAAAGTAATTCTCTCTCTCTCTCTCTAAAAAAAAAGAGATAATTCCATAAATAGAAAAATCACTTTCAAGGTGAATCTTTGTACTATATAATACACGTCTTTCCACTTTTTTCCAAAAAATTCTTGTCATTATTGAATACTAATTATCTGTCAGCCCTTTACATACATTATTGCTGTCAGCCCTTAACAGTCTTGAAAAATAAGTGTTATCACCAGTTAGCCAGTAAGAAAATCATAAGCACAGAGGACTTATGTAACTTGACTCAAATCACATGTTGAATGAGTGCCAACATGGGAATTTGAATCCAATTTTGTCCAACTCCAAAGCCCATGTTATTGAGACCACAGTGTGATAATGCTCCTACTTTTTACAAATTAGAGATTATCAAGCATAGCTTTAACCTTTTCTTGATGAGTTGGAGACAAAATTATAAATATCAATGATAATACAGTGCTGCAGGACTGATTTAGGGAAGGCCCATGGTTGAAATAACAAACCCAATGGTGCTGGCTTAGCAAAGAAGGAAAGATTTATGAGAAGACACAGGATGCGTTGTAAAGATGTGAGGGCAGGTCTCAGGAATAAAGTGGGGTTTGCGGCTCACACCCATCAGACCTTCTCCATCCCTCATCCTGGCTCTATTCTGCATCTATTTTTATTTTCTGCTTTCTCTTTCTGCAGAATGCAGAAGGTAGGCAGTCCAGGGTTGGTGCCATGGTTCTGTGACATCATCAGAGACCTAGATGTTTTACAGCTGCCTGCCCTGCCTTTACTTTACTTTTGACCTCATTATCAGATGATGGCTGCCCTAGCTCCAGACATTAGGTTCGTATTCCAGGCTAGAGTATAGGAAGAATGAAGGGTGATAGGAAATTTGCTTTTATACTCAGCGATGCCCCAGTGAACAATCATAGATCTTGACCTACCTTCACAGAGTTTATAAGCCTTCAGGGAAGAGAAACATTGAATAGTTAAACACAGAATTGAAGACTTCTGCTAAGAAGATGCAATAGTACCCAAGAGAAGTGAGTGCCTATGTCTGAAAGACAGCTACCTGTATAGGAATAGTCATATAGCTTCATTTATAATACAGGTTTTTTCCCCTATCTGAAAGTAGAGTATTCCTATCAAACATTTCCTAAGCTGAAATGGCATAAAGAAAAGAAGTAATTATCTTTAACTTACATAAAAAGAATTTTGAGTGTTCCCAGACCCAAAAAATAACCTACAAAAATCATATCAAATAGTACCTAAAATAACATTCATGTATAGTAAAAACAGGAGTGTACAAAATCGCGATGAAGTGCAGATGCTCACAGACAGTTCAAAGCTCTGGGGCTTGATGCTCAGAGGCTGCCTGTGGTTTCTGGGTGGGGGTGGGGGTGGGGAAAGAGCTGGGTGGGGCCCCCTCACTGCTTGGTATGTACACTGCCTCTATGAACGGCTCCGATGAAAATCCTCTTTGTATTTCTTTCAGTTAGCGAAAACAGACACTAATCTAGGCCTTTTTAACAGCAAAGTGTCGGGATGTGACCTTTTGAAAAGCAGAGGATACCTGTAACTCCAAACTGCAAATAACTAAAAATGTCCATCAATAGCAGAATGAGTAAGTAAATTGTGGCATATTCATAGAATGGGAGACTACTTAGCAACCCCCCCTCCCCCCAAACAAAACAACGCTCCCCCCAAAGCACTGCTACATGTAATGACATGAATCAATTTCATAGGCATAGGTTGAATGAAAGAAGCCAGAGCCAAGAGTACATACTGCATTCCACGTACATTAAGTTCAAGAGGAAGCAATTGAAGTCAGAATGCTGATTACCACTGGAAGGGGGTTATAAATGGTGAGGAGCCATGCAGAGCCTTCTGACGTGCTGGAAATGGTCTACATTTTGGTCTGAGTGCAGGTGTACATGTATGTAAATCCATCGACATATACTTATAAACTTTTCTCTATATTATACCTCAATTTTAAAGATTTATTTTTATTGTTTTTGACAGAGAGAGAGAAAGAGAGAGAGATACAGAGACAGAGAGAAGGGGGAGGGCCCTGAACAGTCTCCATAGTTGCACATCATTGGTTCTTCCACATAGTTTTATTCCACAGGTGGGTGTGGGGCTGCACAGGGCAGGAACTGGGTTGGGGTGTCACCCCAAGTGAGAACTGAACTGGGGGCACTCCCCAGTTCAGCACATGGGTCCACATGGGCTGGGGCCGGGATTCAATCCTCGGTCCCCGGGGCTGCAAAGTGAGCGCTTAACCCACTGAGCAATCCCAGCTTCCCTATACCTCAATTTTAAAAAACGTAAGTAGGCGTGGCACCTAAAAGAGAATTTTCAACCTTTCCCCAAATAAACAAATGAAAAGGTTAATAATCCATAATTAGACTTGTTTTCACCATCAGTTCATGACCATGTTGCACAGTGGTGCTCAATCCTGGCAGTGCATTGGCTTTACTCTCCTTTTATTTTAATTTTGTTAATTGTTCAATTTACTAGGGTGACATTGATTGGTAAAAATTACATAGTTTCCAGGTGCACAATTCTACATTACATCATCTATGCATTGCAGTATGTGCTCACCACCCAGAATCAGCTCTTCTTCTGTCACCATATAGTTGATGATAATTTTGTTCATTTTAATTTGATTTTTGATATAGACAATCTACTTACTTGGCTTAATATCCAGCAGATTTAAAAAGATGCACAGTGAGAAGCTGCCCTCTGACTCTGATCCCTAACCCACCCAGAACTCTTTCAGAGGCACTGTCCCTAGAGTCTTATAGATCCTTCCAGAGATTATTTTATGCAGATATAAATGAAAATATGTATGTATTATCATCCCCTACACAAATGGAAGCATACTGATTTTCACCAACACCATTCCTAAAACACTGTTGTGGAGATTTTTTTTTCTTATCAGTATGTAAACAACCGCCTCAGCCTTTCCTAATTGTTATATAGCATTTCCATGTATGGATGTACTGTAATTTACCCTCAGGACTTTTACGAAAAGCTCATGTGCTAGGTTTGCCCCAGATTTAATGCATTGAAGATGAGACCAGGATGTGATGTGCAGAGAGATGTGGGAACCACCAATGTAGCTTATTGGTATCTTTCATATTCAGCCTAGGCAGGAATGATGCTGATTTCCTAGAGCTCAGAAAGCTGGTTCAGGGTTTTGGAAAGTCAAATGCATCCCTTCCTTCTGATGAACAGAAAGCAGTCATAGATAAGACTTTCATTAGCAAGAGACACAGTGACAGGAAATTGAGAAAAGCTGGCCTGAAGCCCTGGGTTTATATACAAGAGAAGGGAGGGCGATTGCAAGGTGCGGGCTCCAAGCCGCAGACTGCATGGGACTTATCAGACAGTGAGAACATGAATTAAGAAGAATCACAAGATGGAAGAAGCACTTTCCAGACTCTCTGAGCTACAAAAAAGTAGCAGATGAGTGTCAGCATGGGTAAATGAAAGACGGAATGTTGAGAATAATAATAATTAAGTCTATACTCATAGCTCCTTGGGCTAACTATATTTCTACATACAATATTTGACTGTGCCCCCAGCCTATCAGCTACAAGTAGCCAGAAAAGTTGACTAAGGCCCAATGAAGAAAGGTATTAGAAACATAAGGGAAAACATTGTTGTACTATCAAACAAAGGCATTGCATTTTGGAGTTTGAATTTTATGTGGAATTTTGGTTGCTAAACCTCAGAAAAATATGCTAGGAATCAAGCAGGGCACTGTAAAAAGTTAAAGGAACAGGCAAGGATGGGGATGAGAAAGAAAAATTAAGTGGGCTTTTGAATAGGAAGGATGTCCGGAAGAAAATCTAGCCATTGCCAATATAATGAGAATGGTTACATGACTGGATACTTTCTGGACAGCCCTTGTATTATAAAACTAGTGGCTGATAGCTCTAGTTCTTCTTATATTATAAACAGTGGGTAGGTGAATGGTTAAACTATGGCACATCCCTACTATGGAATACTATCCAGGAATAAAGAGAAAAAGACTGTTGACACATGCAGATACTTGGATGGACCTCAAATCTCAAAGGTTACATACTGTATGCTTCCACTTATATAATAGTTTATAAACAAAATTATAGAGATGGAGGACAGATTAGTGGTTGCTGGGAGTTGTGGGAGTGGCTGTGGTTGTAGAAAACACGAGGAATCTTTGTGGCAATAAAATAGTTCTGAAGCTTGACTGTGGTAGTGAACCCACAGATCTACACATGTGATAAAAATTGTGTAGAAATAAACACATACACATGAATGTATGTAAAACTAGTGTCTGAATGAGGCAAATGGATTGTATTATATTAATGGCAATTTCCTAGTTGTGATTTTGTACTATAGTTATCCAAAATGCTACCATTAGTAGGAGAATGGGTGAAGGTTACATGAGGGTCACTCTGTATTATTTCTTACCACTGCATATGAATCTACAGTTATCTCAAAATCTAATTAAAAATATTATATAAGGGGATGCCAGGGTAACTCAACAGGTTGAGTGCTTGCCTTGCAACAGAGAGGTCTGGGGATGGAATCTTGGCCCTGGCCCATGCAAACCCATGTGCTGAACTGCTGAGCAACTGGTGACTGCCAGGATGGCAGTGAGGGTTCTTGCCTCCCATGCAGGAGACCCCCAGTTTGGTTCCCACCCTGCACAGCCCCACAGCCACCTGTGTGGAATGAAACCATGTCACAACTAATGATGTACAGCTATGGAGACTGCTCTGGGCCCTCCTCCCTTCTCTTTCTCTCTCTCTAGCTTCTCTCAAAACAATAAAATAAATCTTTAAAACATTATATAAGCCTAGACTATTAGTTCTAGGGAAAAATAGAAATAGACAAAGCAACATTGACATTGATTTTTATCCAATTCAAAAGGAGACAGCTCTTGACCTTTAATAGATGTAGATTTAAAACCAATGGAACTATGTAACTTCACATATTGAATAATGAACTTATGAAATGTATTTGTTAAGAGATGTTAGAGGATAAATATATACATACACTTTAAAAAAGCAATAATAGGTCTCTAAGGCACATCAAAAATTTTTTGAAACTTGTAGCTTGACATCACAAAGAAGAACTCCATATTCTCACAACAGGGTCACAGTGTGAGATATAGGAATTTTAAAATTAATTCAACAAACATTTGCTGAGCTCCTATTATGTGTCAGGCACTTTCCCAGGTGCTCTGTGTTAGAAAGCAAAAGATACAGCCCTGTCCTCCAGAAGCTCATTACCTCGAGTTCTTCCATAACTTGGTAAATGTTCCACTGTTCAGGAATTCAACACTGATGACATTATTTATGGGACAGAAATGAATGTCATCCTGACAGATATTATTTTTAATGATATCCTGATTAATAGTCACACTTGAGGCTATTTTAAAAATGGAAGCAGTCACCATGAAGTGTGATAGGAATTACCCCAAAATAGACCATTTTATCCTCTGTGAATAATTTAGACCCTGGCACTCCAAATGCAGTGAAGAGCCTGAGGATTGTGAAAGAGCTGATTGGGAGCTTTTAGAAAGTAGGGCCTGTATCTTATTATCTCTGCATCTCTGGACTGAACAGTGTGGTATGCACCAGGAGCTCCCTAAATGCTGAGTTTTTATACCTTTATTTTATACGAGTTTAGGCCAGAAGGAGCTTATAGGGTTCTGCCATTGATGAATTAAAATTGTTTTTTGTTTTTGACAGAGAGAAAAAGAGAGACAGAGAGAAGGGGGAGGCCTAGAGCAGTCTCCATAGCTGACAGCATTAGTTTTCCATATAGTTTCACTCCACAGGCGGGCACAGGGCTGTGCAGGGCAGGAACTGGACCGGGAGCCTCCCACATAGGCCCCGGCAAGAACTGAACTGGGGGCACACCTTAGTTCAGCATATGGGTCCGCATGGGCTGGGCCTGGGATTCGATCCTTGGGCTCCAGGGCTGCAAGGCGCTCGGAGCACTCAACCCACTGAGGCACCCTGGCATTTTCTGGAAATTGGTTTTGACGGGTGTGAGAAGGACTTGGGATGGGATATGAAATAAAATTATTAAAAACAAAACAAAACTGAAAGGGGATAAAAAAAAGCGTTGGTATAGGACTGATTAGCAACAGTACCTGTGGAATGCCTTTGGTAACTGGAGGCACTCAGGCCTGCCACAGTTCTTCCCCGCAGAATGGTCACTCTGCTACCAATGAACTTGAGTTTCTCCCTTTTGAGGAAAGGAACAGAATTCCACCTACTCAATCCTTTGCTTCGTGAGGTTGCTGGGGGATATGCCTCGACTGATCAGTTAACTTTCATGTGCAAAGACTAGGAGCATCATGAACATTATAGAAGCAATACCATGGCAATGGCAAGTCATTATGAATACTTCTGGGCGGTGAGCTTCCCTGAAGACGGATATTGAAGAAATGTGGGACAAAATGTGAAGCTGGATTTACGCGTCCTTGGCCTAATTGACTGCCACCAATGGCAGTGTTACCTTTGACCTTCAGGAGAAAATAACAAATACCTACCACAATGGAGGAGACTGCAGTGATGAGGAAGTTTACCTCTGTGATTTTTTGGCAGAGGTAGATATTTAGGTCAATGCTCGAGGATTAAAAAACATTATATGCTTATTCTTTTGTTAAATGCAATATTCTTTTCATTCTGTCCAACTGGAGTCAGGGAAGGCCTGGAGCACTATAGAGGTAACAACACCCCACAGACCCTAACCATGGGGATGATAATGGATCGAGGGCCCCATGTTTTGCTCTGAAACCCACAGCCATATTTGTGCGGAGTCCACGCTTTCCACCGGGAGCACACAGCCAGTGATCAGGTGTGTACCAACCTCCTTCCTCCTTTCCTTCTTCCCTTGGGGTCAGACTTGCTTCATGCTCTGACTTGGCTCTCCAGCCTTTTAGGTTCCTTCCCCATTTGCTCTCCCATCGGCATTTCTCCTAATACAATCCTTGCACGCTTAATCCCTTCTTGGGGTTTGCTTCTCAGGGGACCTGAATGAACACAAGTGGTCTGAGAAAACAGAGGGCAAGATGGGGGTGTGGGACTGTATTCCTCACCACCCCACCTATGAAGAGGTCAGGAGGTGGGGCATGGAAAATCTCTGGCACAACGTGGTGGTTCAACTTAAAGATTCACAGGTGGTGGTCTGGCAAATGTCATGGTGGAGGGAGTGCCGTGGCAGGTGGGATGACGCAGAAATTTGAAAAGAAGTGGGGAACAATGTCTACAAAGACAATGGAGTTGACTGGTTTCTGTGCTGATGCCCTGTAAAAGGATAATGAGGGCTGTTCATAAGCAGATAATGGCTGTTTGAGAGCAGGAAGGCCTTGGTCGTAGTTCACAAAGAGACCCTTCCCACTGCGAATGGAAAGGCAGTCACTTGAGCAGCAGGCTGAAGACCTCCGTGTGAGTCACAGGCCGCAGAGGTGCTTGAAGGCTCAGCTAAGGCAGGTCTGTTATGCAAAGGACAGGACCCTGGGGAAGTCTGTGCTATGGACTGAATTGTGTCTCCCCCCTCTCCACCACCAATTCGTGTGTTGAAGCTTTAATACTCAATGTGACTGTATTTTGAGACAGGGCTTTTATACGGTACTTAAAGTTAAATAAGATCATAACGATGGTGTTCTAATCTGGTAAGACTGCTCTTATAAGAGGAGGACAACATGGAGGGACCTTAAAACTATCTTATCGGGGAAGCCGGGATGGCTCAGTGGGTTGAGCGCTTGCTTTGCAGCGCCGGGGACCAAGGATCGAATCCCGGCCCCAGCCCGTGCGGAACCATATGCTGAACTGGGGAGTGCCCCCAGTTCAGTTCTCTCTCTGTCTCTGTATCTCTCTCTCTCTCTCTCTCTCTCTCTCTCTCTCTCTGTCAAAAATAAATAAATAAACAAAAAATATATAAAAAAAACCCACCAAAAAAACAAAAACAAAAACTATTTTATTAAGCAAAATAAGTCAGATTGAAAGAATCAAGAAACATATGACTTCACTTATAGATGGAATATAAAACTGAAAGTAACAAAGAAACAAAGACTCATGGACACAGTCAATAGTTTGGTGGTTACCTGAGGGTGTGGGGGGAGGTGGGTGGGGGAGCTGGGCGAGGGGAGTAGGGAGGGGACATCAAATCTATGGTGATGGAAAGAGCGCTGACTCTGGGTGGTGAGCACATAATGCAGTACATAGAGGATGTCATGTAGAATTGTACACCTGGAACCTATGTAGTTGTTACTAACCAATGTCACCTCAATAAATTTCACAATAAAAAAAAATAAATAAAGTAAAAGAAAACAAAAAAGAAGAGGAAGAGACATTCTTTCCTCTTAACTCCCAGAAAGAAGGCAGCCATCTGCAAGCCAGGAAGAAAGATAGCACCCAAAATCAAGAAACCAAATCGGCTGGCACCTTGGTCTTGGACTTCTCAGCCTCCAGAATTGTGAGGAAAGAAAATTCCGTTGTGTAAGCCATGTAGTCTGTGGTATTTTGTTATGGAAGTCTGAGCCGACTAAGACAATCTGGAACTCTGAAGCGTAGGACAGGGACCTCTGGATGGGTGTTGAGGATGTTAAACCTATAGCTACTCTGGACCTTCTGGCTTTTCAGAGGTAGCCTACCCTTGCCTGTTAATATCCAGCACCTCCACGGTGCTGCAGAAACCTCTCCTCTCAAAGCACCAGGTGCTCCGCTAAGGAGCTGACCTCACCTCCTTCCCTGGGTGCCAGGCTGATAACTAGTTCTCAGCACAGATTTAAATCTGGCTGGAAACGTGCTCAGCAAGCTGAGGGAGAAAAGAGACTCTGCACATAAAGAGTTGTTAAAAACTAGACAGCATATACTGGCAGGAGCCAGGGAGGGGGTGGAAAGTCTAGGATGGAATTTTAGGGGTGTTTGATTAAAGGGGCTGGAATGTGAGGCTGGATAAACAAGAGTGTATTGACTTGGGGCACTTTCGCAGAACATGAGATTTAACACCCTACTAAGTAGGTGGGGGAAAAAACCCCAGCTGCTTGCTGGGGGTGACTCTTAGAAGCCTGGAAAAAAAGATGGTCAACACTGAGCAAAGTGGAAAATGTATGAGTTACTCTGGAAGATGGTAGTAGAAGGCATAAAGAGAAGGTGGGTATGCTAGAATGGCTATATAACAACGGGCTAGAGGACCCATCAGAGGATTTTGTTTCATGAGAGAACCCAGAGGATACACCATTTACCAAGGGCACCAGGAATGAATGAAGTTCAGTGGTGACTCTGCTCTGAAAACCAGGAGGACTAGGAGATATGGTTACAGAGCTGAGCTCATTAACTTCCATTGAGATGAACTATCTTGAGTAGCAGAGGCCAGGTGGCAGCAGGTAACCCCCAGAATTCAGAAGGCCACAATTACTGTAAAAACCAGCAAGGTTGGAGAGATAGTTATGTAAGCTTGACTCTCAAGAAATTGTGGAAATGGTAGGTTAGAGCATGAAATATCTAGAAAGAAAAAAATTAGACAGGTGTCAATACGAGTGCCACTTAATATCTATAACAAAAAATAAGACAAGAATGAAGGTAAGTGTGGTAAGGCAAATGTGGTAAACTGAGGACAGCCACTCCAATGAACATTCAAGATCCTTAGTGCAGTTTTCAGATCTGAGGATAATTTCAATATCAGAAACCCACTGACTGAAGAGATGATCCCTAGAAGGTAGGAACCTACCATTTCATGGCAAGTATACATTGTGATGATTCTCTAAGTTCTTCCCCAAGAGGCATAATTTATTTGGATAGTTGTACACTGAGGAAAAGGAAATAACCAAACATTTTGAGGACCATTAGCACCAGGATATGATGACATGGATACGGGAGACTCAGGCTGTCCTTACATCCCCTGGTAAGAATGAAGGCCTATGAGGATCAGGTAATAAATGGAGTCCGGCTTAAATGGTGGGTCCACTTAGTCTTCAGTCCACCCAGTGGTCATTTCCCCAGGTCTAAAATGCACAACTGAATTAGATATAATTGGCAGTTGGAATAACTTCCACATCAAGTCCTGGTTTGTGTTGTACAAAGCTAGCCCAGTGAGGAAGGCCACATAGGACCTCTGAAACTGATCTATCCTCCCACCCTCCCCGGACTCAACCAAAGAGACTAAATAAAAAACATCATATTCTGGTGTGGGGTGGGAGTGGAGGGAGAGGAGGAGATAAATAGCTTCACCATTAAAAGCCTAAAGGATGTAGCTGTGGTGTTTCCATTCAATTTGCCATCCTGGCCCCTACAAAAGTTGGTTGGACCCTAGAGAATGGCCATAGACTACCACAAGCTTATACCAACTAGCCACCTTGACTGTGGCTATAGTGTTGAATGCCGTATCATTGTTAGAGCTGATTAACCAAGCCATAGGTATGTGGTATGTGGCCAGTGATTTGGTGAATGTACTCTTTTCATTCCAATGGGAAAAAAGGATCAGAAATAGTTTGTATTCCTGTGGGGCAGACAACAGTATTCTTTTAAGTTTTGCCTCAAATCTGTATTAACTCTTCCATCCTCCTTCATAATATAGTCCAAAGAGATTTGGATTACACCATTACACTGATGACATCCAGCTAATTGGCTAGTATGCTGGAGGCCTGGGAAGACACATGCACTCCAGTCGGTGCTAAGAAAGCCCTGTGAAGATGCAGAGATTGGTTGCTTCAGTGAAAGTTTTAGGAATCCCGTGGTCAGGGGCCTCCCCTTGCCTACAAAAGGAACAAAACAAAATAAAACAAAACAAAAACAATTGTGCGGGAAAAGCCGGGACGGCTCAGCGGGTTGAGCGCTCGCTTTGAGGCCACGAGGACCGAGGATCGAATCCCGGCTCCGGCCCAGGCAGGACCCACATGCTGAGCTGGGGAGTTCCCACAGTTCGGTTCTCTAGCTGTCTCTGTCTCTGTCTCTCTCTCTATCTGTCAAGAGTAAAATAGAAATAAATATGCACTAAAGATAAAATAATTACTCTTAAAAACAAAACAAAACAAAACAAAACAAAACAATTGTGCATCTTGCATCCCCTCCAACAATGAAGAAAGCCAAGCACTGGTGAGCCTTTGGGTTTTGGAAGAAATGCATTTCACACCTGTGAATATTGCCTTTGCTCGTATATGGGGGACACTGAAGGCAGCCAGCTTTGAGTGGGACTCAGAGCAGGAAAGAATGATTCAGCAAATGCAGATGGTGGTATAATTGCAGTGCCATTTGAGCCACACAATCTGGCAGATCCTCTGGGGCTGGAGGTGTCAGTAGCAGGAAAAGAGACACCAGAGAGCTTGTGGAAAGCAGTAGTGGGAGAATCACGCTGCAGGTGCTGGGATTTTGGAGCAGGGCCATCCACTCAGAGATTGATATGCCTGTGACTCAGCTTTCAGCATATTACTGGGTCCTGGGGGAGATGGAATTGAGTTCTGGAAGTTTGGAACTTGGAAAGTTGTAAGTTGACTGTGGGATACCCAGTGATTCTACATTCAGACTTGTCGATCAGAAGCTGGACCCTGTCAAACCTGCAAAGCCATAAATTGAATAGCTATGGTTCCTCATAAAATAGAAACGCTACATCCAAGATGGAGTCTGAACTGGACCAGAGGGCAGGAGTGAGCTGCACGAGCAGGTAGCCCAGACTCTCTTGTCACCACCCATTACAGTTGCACCCATGTCTCTGCTCCGTACTTGTACCGATGACTGTATTCAGGAACCTATATGACCAGCTGAAAGAGGGGAAAATTCCAAATATGGTTTACAAGTGGATTGACTTGATATGTGGGAACAAACTAAAAATGAGAAACAGTCACATTCAGGGGGCAGAGCAGAAACGTAGTGTAGAAAGAAAATCTCCCCAGTGGACAGAGCTGTGAGCAGTGCACTTGGCCATGCACTTTGTGTGGAAGGACAGATGGCCACTGGTGAGAGGATATATAGATCTGGGGCAGTGGCTGAGGAGGTCGGAGGTAGAGGCTTGCGCGTGTACAAATGAGAGTGAGCAGAAGACTGAAGAATTTTGTAGCACACTTTAATGTCCACTCGGAAGCATCCGCCACCGCAGGCTCTGAACAATCAATTAGCCAGGGGTCTCCAAACTTTTCAGCCCACGGGCCGCATTAACTATCAAACAGCAGTTTGGGGGCGGACTACACACTTGAGGTCCAAATAAAAAAGAATCAAAACATAGATGTTGTTTTTAATTATTTATTTAATATTATTTTATTCAGATAAAAAGGTCTCCATGGGCCAGATGAGAGGGCTTCGCGGGCCGCATCTGGCCCACGGGCCGTAGTTTGGAGACCCCTGAATTAGACAAAATGACTTGGCCAGCGATATCAGCTGTCCTGGTCCATTCCAGAACTGGCTCCCTAGAGATGGAGGCTCTCTAGGGGTGCAACAGCATGGATTCCCCACCGAGCAAGGCGAGCATTGCTACTGCTGCTTTGGAATGTTGGCAACAGAGTTGCTCTTGAAATAGCACTGGTCTTCAAGGACATCAGCCTGAAAGGACCAGTGGGTCATCCTCACATGGGTAGATACTTCTTCTGGGCATGGATTTGCCTTCTTGTCCACAGCATTCACTTAGCACCACTCTGTGAAATGCCGGATTCACAAGCATCGATTTCCATACAGCATAGCATCTAACTTAGGGATACACCTCAAACTAAGGAGGTTCAGAAGCAGGCCCACAACCACAGAATTCACAGATTGTATAACATAGCACACCATCCTGAGACAGCTGGCCTCACAGAATCCTGGAGTGGCCTTCTAAAGAGCAGCTGAAGTGCTATCTCAGAGGAAACATGCTGAAAATATGTGGTGCCCAAAGACCTATCTGGTGTACTGTTTCTAAAAGGGAGAACAGATGAGTTTGGAAACCAAGAGGTTGAAGCAGAAGTGGCCCCCACTTACCATCACTCAGTGACCCACTGGGTGAATTTTGCATCTCCTGTCCCGATAGCTCTGTGCTTTGCAGGGTTGGAGGCCCTGGTCCAAAAAGAGGAGACGCAGCAAGGGCCCCATCAAACTACAAGCTGCCAGGACACTTTGGAGTCCTTGTGCACAGGGATCAGCAAGCAGATGAACAAAGGAGTCACCATATGGATAGGAGTCCTTGAGCTTCATCGGCAGGAGGAGGGAGCAGGGCTTTTATACAGTGAGGACAGGCAGGAACATGTGTGGAACCCAGGCAGCCCGGCGGGGTACACCCAGTACTCATTTGCCCTCCTGTAAGTGTGAGTAGACACGTGCAGCCACCCCAAACTGATGATCGCCCCAAAAGGGTGATCAGTATGTAGACCTTTTAAGGATGAAGGTCATACCATGAGGTAAGACACTCACACCTGCTGAGTTGAGAACTAAGGGTAAAGGGGGATTTAGAGTGAAGAGTGGAGGAAGGGTGAGGATGCTTACTTGTAGCCCCAAGTTCAACTGCAGTGATGAGGGCTGCAGCTCATCTCTCAGGAAGAGGACTGGGATCTAGGGACCACAAATAACCTAGGGGCCTGGCTGCTGGATTCAGAAATCCATGACTGCATTTGCACTGAGGCCACACTTCCCATGGGCTACTCCCTGTAAGTGACCAAGTGCTGCAGGAATATTATATGAAATAGGCCGGGGTCATGGAGACCTCCAGTGATGGCTGTCTTTGGCTCGAGGACTCCCCAACAGCTTGCATAGTCTTCATCCCAACACATATATAGTTTAGGATGCTTCCATCGACCTCCCTTCGCTTTTTCCTTCCCTACCTGGGGTCAGACTTGCTTTGCCATCTGACATGGCTCTTGCAGCCTTCCTCATCTCCCTTCTCATTTTTTTTCTCTCACAGGTGCTTTCCCGAAGAGCATCCTTATATATTTAATCCCATCTTAGCATCTGCTCAGTGGCATGCTGGTAAATTGAATCTCCAAAAACAAAAGCCATCGTTTATAGCATTGGCTGACTTCCACGGTATAAGTACTCCCACCACCGCGGACTTCTACCAATGGTGCTTGCAAAATTCCCAAGTAGCTCTCATGAGTGGGTGTAAGCCACTCCAACGCATCACTTCATCTGCCTCTGGGGGCTGACGGGAGCTGGACCCACACAGGTGAGATGGATCTGGGGAGAATTGTGATGTGCTTCATGGTGGGATGAGTCAATATTGGGGGCGGGAGGGATCTGTTCATTGTCAGCATTTGACTTTAGTAAGGACATATCTTTGTGCTTGAAAAGTCTCTGGTGTTTTTGACATTTCCTCAAACTGAGATCAACCTATGAACTTATAGAAATCTGACATGTGCCCCATCCTCAACAATGTAGCATCCACAGTTCTAGTCATTTGTCTCTACGCCCTTCAATCTACTCATCTATCAGCTGTCTGATGAACCTTCCTCAAACAAAACTCTGATTATGTAAATACCTCTGCTCAAAAATCTTCAACAGCTCCCTCATCCTAGAGAGGTGCTTCTCAATGTGTGGAACACACTTTTGGAAGATGTGAATAAGTGTGAGAATCACAGGGTAGCATGAGCAAAAGAGTTTGAGCAACACTAAGATAAACAAAATGAGAAAGGTTCCTTTATGTCAGGACTTAGCTCTCAGAAGCCAATGTGCTTTGTAAATTGCCCATAGAGCTGTGCAGCATTTCCCAGATGTACTCAACGACAGCTCCCGCCTCCCCCTTTTTCACAGCATCTCATGGAATGAGTGTTACATGGAACACATATGGGAATGTGGATACACTGACTTAGACAATAAAATCCTAACGCTCATGCTAGCCTTCGAAGCCCCATTGTCTCGGCTTCCATGGCAGTTTATCCTTATTTTTTCCTGAATCCCTTGTTCTAGGAAACTTAAACCTCTCACTGGGCTAACCTATGGATACCTCACAGCCTTTGAACATTTCATGTTCTCCCCTGTCTCTAATGTCCTTCTTCCTCTTCTTTACATATTGAAACTCACCTGCCTTTCAGGCCCAGCTCAATGCCACCATTTCTAGGAAATCTCATCTAAAACAATAGGATTTTTTTTTAATTGTGCAAAACACGCATTATATAAAATTGTCCCTCTTAGCCATGTTTAAGTGCACCATTCATTGGTATTAAGTACATTCATATGATTGTGCAACCATCACCGTAGAACTCTTCATCTTGCAAAACTGAAACTCTGCCCCCATTAAACCATAACTCCTCCCAGCCCCAGACACCACCATTCTTCTTTCTGTTTCTATCAATTGGACTACTCTAGGTACTTTGTATAAATGGAATCATACAGGATTTGTTCTTTTTTTTTTTTTTAAGAATTATTTTATTGTTTTTGGCAGAGACAGAGAGAGACAGAGACAGAGAGAGACAGAGAGAAGGGGGAGGGCCCAGAGCAGTCTCCATAGTTGTACGTCATCAGTTTTTGACATAGTTTCATTCCACACAGTTGGGTAGGGGCCCCTCAGGTCAGGAACTGAGGCTGGGGTCTCCCACATGGGAAGCATGCCCCCTTGAGCCAGGGGCAAAACCACAGGGTGAGAACCAAACTGGGTGACTTCTGCATGGGAAGCACACCTCAGTTCAGCATACAGGTCTGCATGGGCTGGGGCCGGGATTCGATCCTCAGACCCTGGAACTGCAAAGTGAGTGCTTAACCTGCTGAACCATCCCGGCTTCCCCCTCACTAATTGTTTTATTTTCTCTCTCCACTAGTTGTTGAAAGACTGAATTTCTAAACATAGTGATGTCCTACTAACAATATTCACAAATAGTCACACACACACACACACACACACATTCATATCATAATCTTTCTGCTCTTCATTATTGTAGATGAAGCCTCTGTCAAAGGACATTAAGGAAAATCAATAATATTTATTTGCACCAAGAATATTGTCCTGATGCACCAAAGTGCCCCAAAATGTTAAGAAGCGATGGTGCTTTTCCAGTGTCAGTGACTTGTTGCATTAGAACAAACCTAGATTCACACGGATCTGCTAAGGACTAGATGTTTGTAATGCCCCCAAATCCATATGTTGAAACTCTAGTCCCTAGTGTGATGACATGTGGAGGTATAGCCTTTGGGAGGTAATTGTGTTTGGATGAAGTCTAGTGGGTGAAGCCTCCATGATAGGATTGGTGCCTAATAAGAGATCGGGGCGCTCTCTCTTCCATGTGAAGACACAGGAAGGAAGAAGCAGCCATCTGCAAACCAAGGAGGAGGTCCTCATCAGGAACCAAATTGGCAAGCACCTTGCTCTTGAACTTCCCAGCCTCCAGAGCTATGAGAAAGAGATGTCTGCTGTTAAGCTACTCAGTCTGTGATATTTGTTACAGCAGCCCAAACAGACTAAGACACAGTATACACTGGAAGGCCTCCAGGTAGCTCCTGACCTGGCCCCTCCAAGGTCAGATTTGGTCATTGCCTCCCTGCTTTTATTCTCATCCCCAAACCCAGCTTCTCTGTGGACAGACAACGTTGGAAGTCTCTACCTTTCCTATCCGAGGGGAATTCCTCCTCAGCATTCTCAACCCTGACTACTTTGGGAAGAAGACATCCACCTAGCAGGCTGGTTTGTTTTCTTCTTTACATTCCTCTCCCAGAGCTGCTGTCTTTCTTTCTTCAGGGTAACATTTAACTTGGAAAAAAAAAATCACCTACTTAGATTTTGAGCAAATGTTAATCACCAACAGCAGTCTAAGTAATCTGCTTTTAACATTTCTCCTGAGGTGGGCAAGCTAATTGAGCTTGTCAGTGGAGGTTCTGTCTGCTATTAACCTCTTCACCTCTTTGTCTTTTCTGAGACTAGTTGCTTTTGCAGGGTTTAATTGGATTAGGGTTAGGGTCTCAGAGACTTTCAGATCTGGAACCTTTATTAGATGAGACAATAGAAAACAGGAGGCATATGAGGGGGCAGTAATTCAATGCCTGGCTTCCAGGAGAGAATTAAATCCAGAATTAGTGAGACTCGGAAACAAGGCCTTTCCATATGGACATCTTTTAGGTCCCAAACTTTTCCCTGTCCAAGAATGAGCAAGGAGAGCATGGGCATTTCTGGTGAGTTCCCAGAAATCACCAGATTGTACTTTTTTTTTTTTTTTGTTAAGGAGGAGATAAGAAATATTGATGGCTTGCCAGGGAAAGCAATAGTGCAATTAGATAGAAATAGTATGGTGCTGTGAAAAGCACTAGATATTATAGAGTTGATAAAAAAAAGAAAAAAGAAGTAAGAATTTGTGGTCTCCACAACTAGCTTCTGTCATAAACTAAACTTGGACACTGAAGCATGCTGGGACTTTGCCACCAGGGTTAGGAGAAATGGTCAGTATTTCAAAGCACGGGACTCCAGAGCACCTGATGGACTCTATCCAGTACGAAGGTCTTCCGAGGAGAGAGGATGTGAGAGGAAGCAGCCAATCAGATTTGTTAGGGGCCTAGAAATGAGATTATTCTACCCGGACCTTCATCACGTACGAGCACTGTGTGCACTGCACAACTGCAGGAGCACTGTGCATAGGACATTGGTGGTCCTCGCAGATACCTGTGGCATTACTTGGCCAGTACCTTCTTCTTGGTGGCTGCCCCTCCCTCCTCATTCACAGTTATGTGTGTTTCATGAAGACTTGACCAACCAGGGTTTTCCATCTTCTGTGGTCAAGTTGATTGGTCCCGGGATGGGCCCCTGACCTAAGCTGGGTTATAAAATGTAAAGCCTAGGAAATTTCAATTTGTTTCTTGCTGTGAGGATCTAGGAAGCAGAGCCCAGTTTGCAGAAAAAAAGAGAATTAAGCATGTGCAGGAGCAGATACTCGACTTAGAGAAAAAATTTGAGACTGTGTTTCTAGCTGTCCATGAATTACAACTGGATTCTTAGATAGGGTTCCATGAAACAATAAAGTCCCCTTCAGGTTTAAACTGGTTCACATTGGGGTTCTGTCACCTGAAATCATCAGAGTTCTGAATATTGTGCTAGAGGCCAGGGCCAGGAATGTGAACATATTGCTGTTTTAAGTCCTTTATGAGATGTGGGATAGGACCCTTCCAGAGGCCAAACTTAGCTCTCAGAAATTGGAGTCAAGCAAGATGTAGGAAGGGTTTCAGAGACCCAACCAGGAAGGAAGTTTTGAGGACTTAAACAAACATCCAGGAGACACATGATGATCAGCGGGCATCAGGTGATCAGGCCACCAACTGATACTAGGCTTAAGACAAGTGGGCAAGTGGGCAAGGGGCTGCTAGCCCCATTATATTTGTCAGAACTGCCTCAGACTTGCCAAAGTAATGATTGCCACATAACTACAATGACAACAATAATAACAACCAAACAACACAATTAAAAAATGGACAGGAAAGCCGGGATGGCTCAGTGGGTTAAGCACTCACTTTGCAGCCTTGGAGTCCAAGGATTGAATCCTGGCCCCGGCCTGTGTGGACCCATATGCTGAACTGGGGAGTGCCCCCAGTTCAGTTCTCACTGGGGTGAGACCCTGGCCCAGTTCCTGCCCTGTGCAGCCCTGCCCACCTGTGGAATGAAACTATGTGGAAAAACCAATGATATACAACTATGGAGACTGTTCTGGGCTCTCCCCCTACTCTCTGTCTCTATCTCTGTATAGCTCTCTCTCTTTCTGTCAAAAACAAAAATAAATCTTAAAAAAAGTAAAATGCACAAAGGAATTAAATAGACATTTCTCCAAAGAAGTACAAATGGCCAGTAAACATATGGAAAGATGTCAGCATTACCAATCTTTATTTTTTGTTTATTTATTATTTATTTATTTATTTTTACTAATCCTTAAAGAAATACAAAAGTAATAACAGAAAATAACAAGTGTTGGTGAGGTGAAGAAATTGAAATCCTTGTGCACTATTGGTGGAAATGTGAAATGGTGCAACTGCTGTGGAAAACAGTATGATGGGCCCTCAAAAAATTAAAAATGGGGAAGTTGGGATGGCTCAGTGGGTTAAGCGCTCGCTTTGCAGCCCTGGGATCCAAGGATCGAGTCCTAGCCTCAGCCCGTGCAGAGCCATATGCTGAACTGGGGAGTGCTTCCCTTGTGGGAGACCCCCAGTTCAATTCTCACCAGGGCAAGCTTCCCATGTGGGAGGCCCCCAGCCCAGTTCCTGCCCTGAGCAGCCCACCACCCACCTGTGTGGAGCAAAACAATGTTGAGAACTGATGACATGCAGCTGGAGAGACTGCTCTGGGCCCTCCCCCTTCTCTCTGTCTCTCTCTCTGTCAAAAACAATAAAGTAAATCTTTTTTTAAAAGTTAAACATACAATTACTATGTATTATGAACTGAATTTTGTCTCCCCACACCCCAAGTTCATATGTAGAAGCCCTAACCCCCAATGTGATGGTAGTTAGAGATGGTAAATGGTATTTGGCAGGTGATGAGGTTTAAGATGAGGGCAAGGCCATCATGACTGCCTTATCAGAAAAGACCAGAGAAACTCTCTCTCTCTCTCTTTGCCATGTGAGGACATAGCAAGAAGGGAGCCATCTGTGAGCCAGGAAGAAAGCTCTCACCAGAACCCAAGCATGCCGGCACCCTGATCTTGGACTTCCAGCCTCCAGAACTGTGAAAAAATAAATTTCTGTTGTTTAAGCCAGCCAGTCTGGTATTTTGTTATGGCATCCTGGGCTGGCTAGGACACATATATGACCCAGCAATTCCCACAAGCAATCTGGCCCCAAACTTGCTTTCTGATACAGTGTCATTATACCTGGGCATAGTCTTGCCAACCTCTCTCAGCCTGGGGCAGTGCTCATGATAATCTGACCATTTATGGTGCTGCCCTATGCCCATATCCCACCTGCTTCTTGAAGTGTCCCTAACCCTCTCATTGGAAAAAACATCTCTTTCATTCTACCTCTTCAAGCATCTTGACTGTCTCTCTTGTATGGCACCAATCACATTGGGCTTTGTCATAATTATTTATGTATTAGTATTTGTCTTATTTTTCTGTACTGGACTGTAGGATTATTGAAGGCAGGGAAGGAGTGAGTCTTATATATACAGAAATCCTTCCTACCTGTCATTAATGTTTTACTGATTTCAATAAAAATTGCTCGTAAAACAAATATGGGGAAGCTGAGAAGATTTGTAATTAGGAATATGAGAAATTAGCACAGAATTAAATTTAGGAACGTGACCCACACTTCTGTCTACGTTTTCCCACCTACAGTTTGGCCTGTGAATAGGAATCGATGTCAGTCACTAGTGTGTCCATGTTCATCTTGTCATTGCTACTGCACAGATGTACCAACTTCTTATTTATAAGAATAATCTTCCACAATAGCCTTGCGGTCTCCAGTTGTTACATGCACATAGCAAAGTAATCCTGAGATTCCTAAAGACTTCGAAGAACTACAGTGGGGAAAGTCGGGAAGACGTTCTTGGCAGGAAGATGTTTCCCCATCAGCGGCTGGAGAAATTGCCCTGCAAAGGGGCCCAGGAGATGCTGGGCTTGGGCTTATCTCACAGGTCATGGGCAGAGCCAACGACAGGCCTGGCTTCTGGTTTGGAGTCTGAGGGAAGAGAAGGAGCTGTTCCCTGTGTCTGGGGAGAGAGGGAGCCCTGAGTGTAACGATCAGGTATTACGCTAAAACCTGTACTGCCTGATGCAGTAGCTACCGGCCACCTGTGGTGAACCAGCACTTGGAATGTGGTTACTGCAGCTGAAGAATGGAGTCTTTCATTTATTTTGAGCTTAAGAATGGATACTGTACATGGTTACTAGGAAATATTTAAGAATGGTTGGAACTAATGTTGGTATATGAATTTGCTTCTTCATAAGAAGCAAATATGAAATCTAAAGACAAAGCAAATATTTCTGATGAAAATTTAGCATCTGAATTGGGATGAATGGTAAGTGTAAGTTATACATTAGATCTTGTATATTTAATATGAATAAAACTGTTATACTTCTCATTAACAATTTTTATATTGATTACATGTTGAAATAATATTTTGGGTTATATGGGTTGGGTTAAATGAAACATATGATTAAAATTAATGTCACATGTTATTTTTATTTTTTTACTTTTTAAAATGCAGCTACTATGGAATTTACAATTCCATACATGCTTACATTATATTTCCATTGAACAGTGCTGTGTGCTACTCTAAGCATTTCAACATGTATTATCTAATTTAATCCTGACAACTCTATGAAGTAGATGGCATCATGATCATTACCTTTTTACAGAGGATGCTCAGAGAAGTTTAGTAACTTACCCTAAGTTACACAGTCTGGTGGAAGATCCAAGAATCAAACAGAGATATTGTGTACGGTATATTTGAGTTTACAGTCATATACACTATGCTATACTTTCTCTTGGGGTTAGGAGTTAAGCCTGAGACTATAAGCTTCCCGCTGGGTGCAAGAATCACAAAGGACTGCATATCTAGACTTTCTGGTAATATTTTTGGAAGATGCTATACATACAGCATAGGTATACAGACAGGGTTGAAAGTAGAAATTAATTATATAATGTCAAATTCTTTTTCTTAAAGGTTTTTTTTTTAATTGTTTTTGACAGAGAGAGATAGAGAGAAGGGGAGGGCCCAGAGCAGTCTCCATAGTTGTATGTCAGTTTTCGACATGGTTTTGTTCCACACAGGTGGGCAGAGGCCACACCGGGTAGGAACTAGGCTGGCGGCCTCCTCCATGGGAGATGTATTCCCCTCAAGCCAGGGATTGAACCCGGGGTGGAGGCGAAAACCAAACGGGGGCCTCCCACATGAGAAGCACACCCCAGTTCAGCATATGGGTCCATATGGGCTGGGGCTGGGATTTGATCCTCGGTTCCCGGAGCTGCAAAGCAAGTGCTTAACCTGCTGAGCCATCTGGGCTTCCCCAAATTCTTAACTATAAGTATATAACCCTGCCTTGGCACTTCTTAATTTTTTAATATTCTGGAAAGCTCAGAATATGGAAGAGACTGTGTTCCTCTAGACTTCTGAGAAACCCTGGGGTTACACTAGTTTTCCTAGCTGCTCCAAATGCTATCTTAGAGAGTTTTTAGTATATAGTATGATGAGTGATTTAGGAATCAAATATGACAGGTTTAACACAAAAGGGGTACAGGAGGGGCTCGCAGTAGATCACGCTCCTAACCTCTCATGCAATGCTGCTGCTATTGATTAATTGTCCACACGAAGCTGGAAGAATGCTGAGGTAGTAGGGGAGGGGTGGAGAGGGAAGAGACGATTGACATATTCCAAGTCCAAGTTTTCTAAGAGGCAGGTGGGAAGCCAGGTAGACAGTTACTGTACATGTTAGCCTCACAATCACTAAAAGTCACAATTGTTCTGACCCTACAAGAACTTGCTCTGGGTCCTGGCTTTGCCACTGTTCACAATGTTGATGCACCATGAGAAAGACACAGGTCACGGTGTCGAGGAGAAGAGGCAGTGCAGGTTAAACAAGGGAAGGCTGACCAGGGAGAGGAAGAGTGAACCAAACCACCCTGGAACATGCCAAAGTCAGGCTCTGCCCAATCCCCAGCTTGCCTGGGACTCCTTTGAGTCTACTTTGGGTCCCTGGCCAGAAGTGGGCTCACCTGTGTCACATAGTGCAGTACTCAATCCAATAACAAATTGTGATTCACAGAAGAATGACATCAGAATTCATAATTATGCAAGGTGACAGGAAAGGGCTGGCTTTGAATATGGGCTACTTTTGACCTAGACTGACATGCAAAAATGATATGCAAAAATCACAGGTGTCTCTGTGAAAGACTCAGGGTGCTCCTACCTGTCCTCAATAGAGTATTGACCAGTAGAATATAAGAGTTTAGAGAGGGAACCAATAAGGACTCATGTGGGGCTTTTGTACGGTGTTTTCTTTTTTTTTTTTAAACATAGGAAAATATTTACTCTTTTTATTTTGTCACTCAGTCTTGTTTGAATCTCTGGAACTAAATGGCTCTTAACATAGTAACATAAAAAGACACACAAACATATAAGCAAACATACAAACATGAAGATTTTTGTTCTCCAATTGTAGAGGAAGCATTCAGAATAAATATAGAATTCCTGTGTTCACCACTCAAAAGGAGAGAGATAATAGAGTTAAAATACCATGGAATAAGAGTTATAAAAGACACATTTTCCAGTCAGAAGTGGCTTCATAAAATTAATGCCTTTTAGTGTGGACTTTAAAAGATAAATAGGAATTTATTCAGTAAACAGAGAGAAAAAGCATTTCAAACACAAGAAACAGAAATAGTTCTGCTGTCTAAAATGTAACCTTTGCAGAAAGGAAACTATAAGAGATAACAACATGGGTAGATGAGAGCCAGATCAAGAAGTATGTTTAGTTCCTGTTTGAAAAAGTTGAAATTTATTTGTTAAACAATGTTTAGGCAACTGTAATATTTTTTGTTTTTTTCTTTTTAATTTATTGTTAAATTTGATGAGGTTACATTGGTTGGTAACAATTAGACAGTTTACAGATGTACAAAAATATGGAACGCTTCACGAATTTGCGTGTCATCCTTGCGCAGGGGCCATGCTAATCTTCTCTGTATCGTTCCAATTTTAGTATATGTGCTGCCGAAGCGAGCACTGTACGGTGTTTTCTCATTAACTATGTCATCTCTGTGTTTGAAACTTTGATGTGTCTGGAATGAAAGGGTGATGATGCTCTCCTCACCCCAAAAGTGGGGAAGTAGATGCACCCATTTTTGGATGGCTTTATAAGAAACTCCTACAGTTAGATATCACTTGTTATGTAAGTGCCTCTTCTAAGATGTAAACATCTCTGGTCAGGAGACTCTACAAGTCTCATATTAATGTAAAATGGTTTAACCTCAATGCTTTCCTCTTCATACCTTGTGACCACTGAGAACACAGATGTTTTCAAGGGGCTGGCGGGAGGAAAGTAGAAGGACATAGAAATGGATTATTTTTTAAGGGCATACCCCCATGCGGGAGACCTTGTGTGAGATGTGAATTCTGAGTGGTGAAGGGAGAGATATGAGTATAAGGGTCATTAGAAAGTAAAAGAAGTGCTCTACAGGAAGACAGAAGAGTTCTAAAGATGGGCTTTTTACTCTGAATTAGTCTGGGACTGGGCGTTTATGTCGAACTCTCTGAAAATCAAACTCCACGCATCTGGATGAGTTAAGCAGGACTGAGACTAGGGAGTGAACCAGAAGCATTTTTTAAGCCCCTTCGTTTTCAATGAGGCCACTCGATCCTCTGCCCAAGAGGCCTCAATGCATAATTGTAGCTTTTCTGCAGAAAAGCAGGACAGCTGCCGTTAATTTAATCGCATCCAATTTGGGTGGTATTTAGTGAGCCTTATGCGTAAGGCACTTTCTTCACCATGTCCCAGCCTTCCACAACACTTGCCCCCACTTTCCCCCTACGAAAAACCTGACCATAGGATTCCCAGGCGGTGATGAAAGCTTCCGGCCTCCTCCCGGGGCCAGGCCTCCGCGTGGCAATGGGAGGCCGCAGCCAAAGCCAGCTGCTCTGACATTTTCTTTTCTCTTCATTGGATTCGGATGCTGACACTATGCAGGCTGCTATAGAACTGTTAGAGATAAAGGCAAGAGCACACGAGAGCATTTAAAGCATTATTTCAAAATGGGGGAAGAAGGGAAAACAGACAAAGAAGGCTCTTCCTGCTGTCCTTATGATTTTTACTTTTGTTTTCCCGTTTCCAGAGCACTAGGAATGGGAAGTGCTTGCCTCTGTAAATCAATGAACTCAGAGCACATGAATAAAATGAGGTGAAAGAACACTGTTTTTAATAAGGTTACTGCCCCCAATCGCGTCAGCTCCACAGGGTAAGCAAGTAAAGCAGGGTAGGTTTCTAGGGCATCCGTGGTAGAGGAGACAAAAACTCCCTCCTCATCTCCCAAAACGATGCCTTTCCCAAATTGCCTTTTTAAGTTTCCCTCCTTGAAATGGGAAATAACATCATCTGAGCACTTTGCTGGAATTGATGGTGTTATACAGGGTCCAGCAGAAGTAATGCCCCTTCTAAAGTAGTATAATGTGCTTGAGTGTGATATCGTTATGTTACAGAATTTTCTGATAAAAGGTTTGGTATAGATTACCAGCTCATAAAAAAAGGGGCATTACTTCTGCTGGGCCCTGTATATTTAGTAGCTTTCAGGCAAGCTCCTGGTGAGGTGAATAGGAGAGTGGGGACCAGTGTGTGTGTGTGTGTGTGTGTGTGTGTGTGTGTGTGTGTTTGTGTGTGTGTATGTGTGTGAGAGAGAGGGTGGGAGGTGGGGTTGGGGAGGGGAGGACTAAGTCTGAGGCACTGTGTTTTCTTCTGATTGAGCAGTGCTTACTCCAAAAATGGCTTCAGAAAAAGAAAGCCCAGAGGGGTTGAAGAGTGAGTGAAAACACTTAAACAAAAAAAATTTTTTTTTTTTTTAAATGTGGGAATTATTTGCTTCAACTGCAAAGAAGAAATCCCCTTCAGAAGGAGAAAAAAGCCTGAAAATACCCAAGCCCCCGAACAGGGCTAAGTGCTGAGACAAGCAAACAAAGTGACTGATGCTCCTGGTAAATTGTCTTGGGGTGGGGGAAGGGTTCAAATGGAGAAGGAAGAAAGCAGGCATCATGTTAGCTGATTCCGGCAGAGGCAGCAGCAGCAAGGGGCCTGGCTATAGGATCCATAATTGGCTAACAAATAATAAAGCTCAAAATTGGATATTAGCTGCAATGAGTTTCTGTAGAGGCACAGGGGAAAAGAGTGCAGAAAACCCCATTGGGCCTCAAGCTGGAGTAACCTGAAATTAAACCAGTGTCTGCATTCAATGGGAATAAATACTTCTACACCAATCTGTGTACACATGGGAAGGGGCTGAAGGGAACCCCCAGTCAAGTCCAGGTTCACCTTCCTGTGTGTCAGATGGTTTCCAGGGCGCAACCTTTGTCAGGCCTGTTCTAATCGGGGCCTTTGACCTCTAGAGGCCCCCATTCCTGGAGCACATGACCTTGAGACCACGGCTTTAAAGGTTATTTCCAGGCACTGGCCTGTTAATCCAAAGGAACCTTCCATCACTGACTGGAGCTCTGGTGGACCCAGCTAATGAGGAAAAAAAAGGAACTGAATTCTTTTTAAAACACAGACTGTGTCCAATCGAGGGGAGCGGCTGCGTCTTATTCTGCCTGGGACGGGAATTGGGGTTGGGAGGTTCAAGATCGCTGAACGAGCGAATCTGCTCCTGCTTCCAAGCGGCTTTGTCCCCTCTGGTGTAGGATCTGGGACTAGTGCCGACAGAGGCTGAAGCAGAAAGGTGTCGTTTTCCTTCTGGATTGAGGATTTTGTTTTGGGCTTCTTTAGAGAGTTTTGTGGGGGTGGGGAAGGAGGGTGTGAGGGGATGGCAAGGACGTGTCACTGGGGCCAGTGGATTGCTGGGTCCAAGTGCCCTGGCCCTGTCACTGTTTGGTTCTGGAGGATCCAGGAGGCATCAAGGGGAATCAAGGAGGATGCACAGAGGGGAAAAGTCCCCCCCCTTAAAATTCCCCCTTCCCCCAAAGTGCTTTCACCCGTGCGCTCTGCGGGTGGGAAGGCCAGGAAGAGGCTAAAGTGACATTCCTTAACCAGCACCTCCTTCCTTGGCCGCCGGCGAGCCTGCTCCTCTTTCTCGCATATTCTGAGGCTTTCTGGAGTGTGAGATGAGGTCATGGAAGCCACAGGTCCTGCTGTGGACAAGAAGGCCCAGAGCGGGGACAGTGGGAGAGGGACGCACAGTCCCGGGCGCTTGGCTGTCCCGCACAGAGGCCAGGCTGGTGCGAGGCGGGGAGACCAGGCGTCTAGGCCAAGGCCTGCGGCTAGGAGTGCTGGGGCGCTGGCGGGGGATGTTTCATTCTGGCCCGCTGGGTCATATCCCATTATTGGAAGCTAAAGATGTACCCCAGCCCTGACCCGCCCTCCCATTCCTACCCCCAACTCCGTGATCATCTCCAGTGTTGATCCTTGTGTGTCCATCTGGCGCTATAGTGAAATTGGGGGGGGACGGAGGTGTGTGGAAAGGGCCCCCCGCCCCCCGTCTCTGGTGGGCCCATGCTGAAGGCATTCTGTCCTCTCCTGCACCTCGGCTCAGTCCGAAGTTTTTGGAAGCACGGAATGACCCAGGTCTTAAGGCTCCAAGTATCTTGATTCAGGCAAGAAAAATATCAAAGCTGGGAAAACAGGAGCCAGAAAGAAAAGGGAAACCAGCATCTGTTCATCTTGTGCAATTCAGATGTCTCCAGGCATTGGAGAAAAAAAGAAAAGCATCGTGTGTCTCGAAAGGCAGGCCACTGGGAAGCCCTGGGCGCTGGGCCGGGGGCTGGTGGGTGGCGAGGCGGGGCCCCCTGGGCGCTGGGACAGGACCCATGCCCTCTCTGATCTCTCAGAGAACCGCCTTACAAACATTACACGAAGTAGCAACTTGAACTTTCATAAAAAATATTGCCTCGTAGGCCACAGTCCCAATATTTGCATAGGTTTAAGAAATACATAGATTGGATTAAAAAATGATTTAAATAACAGATTAATTTAAAATAAAACTCCCCTATTTTAATTCTGAGAAATTCCCTAGTGACATCGGAAGTTTATTTTTTGAGCTTATGCAGCATGAGGCAGGCCTTCAGTTTTTGAGCAACATTTCCATTTTTAAGACAAAAGGGAGAAGAAACTGAACAGGTGAACCTATTGAGAATTGCTGACTCTATCTTTCTGACCTGGCATTCCTTGCTCTCAATGGGGCCTTTTTTTTTTTTTTTTCCCCTCATTTCTTCAAGGCCATCTAAATTTGGCACAGATCTTTCCAGATCTCCTGTAGACCCAAATTCGGTGGCACAGAACAGCACACACTGACTCCATTGAATCCCGTTCTCTTGTTCTGTGCCTACACAGGAGATGCAATTCAACATCAACTCTCTGTATTTGTAAACTAAGGCCAAATTGAGTAAGACTTGGCAAAAACACCCAAATGAAAGAATTGTAGATGGGTTTTGGAAGGTAACATCTTTATTAGGTATCATCATTTTCATAATTGTTATTATTGACATACTCATCACCTTGAATCAGCCAGCCAAGCCTCAGCCACACATACTCCAGCACAACCCTCAGCCTATGTTGACTCATGGGCTCTAAAACCACCCACAGCCTAGAGGAGGGAGGCTCCATCTGTCCTAGGGAGAATGCTTTTCACTGCCCCCGAAGACTCTGGAACAAGGAGTGGAGGTATTATGTAAGTTCAGGAAAGGGAAATAGAAAACTAGTTTCCCTGTGGAGACAGTATAGATGAATGGATTTTATGTGTGCAGTTAAATGCTTTTCTATAAATATTAGCCATGGATATGGTGAGCTGAGAATATGTATGTATACATGTGTATATGTGGACATATGACTGCGGAAACATTGCCGCTCCCCCCAAATATTTATATCTCTGTCACACATCACAAAACCTGTTCCCCTTCTCTACCCCTTTGGTGACAGAATTTGATAGAGAAATTTACCTTTGCCTTTGATCAATTTCCTTTCCACTTAAACAGAGATCTGGGCCTGGGCTGTCTCTGGGCAGAGGAAAGGATATTACCAATTTTTCCTTTGATACATTTCTAAAGTCATCCTGAAGTATCTGGTACAGTCACCTTGAGAAACATATGAGCTCCCATCCTCATGAGGACAACAATGATGGCAGTGTGTGTGAACGGACGGGGGCCCTCTTAGCACAGTCTCAGCAAACTGCCTCAAATATGTTCTACATTTAAAAAATCATATCTTCCCCCCCCCCCCATTTAAACCATAGGATATAATTAGAGAATCTCAAATAGACAGGGGGAGCAGATGATGTTAGGAGTTAAAGAAATGCATTGAAAAAGCAGAATTCTTCATGTTTCTTACTTAAATATCTCTAGCCATAAATAGGCCTCAAGTATAGAGGGAAGGAAGAAGCCAGGACTGACCTTCACTCCAATACCTCTATTTGCTGAACACAAAAAGGGCCTTGCAATTACACAGGCGCAGAGTGGTGCATTCATCTCTGCCATTTTTGGTTATGAAAGCCCCGCATAAAAACATATTTTGTTATGAGATCTGGGGAACACAGGAAAATTCCCACCCCGACACACACAGATCCAGTAAACCCAGAACACTCCTACACACATTAAAGCTTTCTGGAACAAGAGTTTACATAAGTAATAAGATAAAAAAAACACAAAAACGCCCCTCCCATTGTAGATTATCAGCAGCAGGAACCTGGCAGGCCTTGCCCATGGTGCCTGCGGTTGAAGTTCTCAGGGAGAAGGGCTTTAGGTTTCCAGCTAAAAGGGCATTACTTGGGCAGGCAGGCACATCAGTCAAGGGTGCAGCCACATCTGATGGAGTTACAGGGAAGCAATTACGCAGACAAGACTCACTAATGCGGACAACTGGAGGGGCAAGGAGTTGGTCATCAGAAGCTTAAATCATGCTCCAAAGAATCATAAGAGCAGTCTTCCCAGTGAGGAGAAAAGGGAGAGGCAAGGGAATTTACACCCCAAGGAGGGTCCCCTTTGTGGCTGCCAGCACCTGAGGACAACTCTGGCTAAGGCTCAGGGGCCAGAGAAGCTGCTCTCTCTTCTGTCCTACAGCCAAGCTTGCCTTCTGGAACTTGAGGCACGGTGCCTGCTGTTTGCATGATGAGAACTGAAGCTGCTCTGCAGGGGTCAGCAGGTTGTAGCCCATTTCTGCAGACCCAGAGAAGGTTCTGGGAGTGTCTAGATGGGGTACAGCACATTTGACCTCACCTGACTCCAGACACCCCCCCTTCGGAGGGCCGAGGAAGAACCCAAGATATAACAATGACCTCAATGATTGGCACATAGTAGGTACTCAGTAAATATTTGGGAAGAAATGAGGCTAGGGTATCCTTGAATACCCATTTACTTAGTGGGCCAGACAGGCTTTGGTGAGGAAACAGCTCCCCAGAATGACGCTTTTTCTAGGCTTTGATTACTGTATCGGGAATCAAACAAAAATCCTAAGCATCCCTATGGCCTTGGCCTTGCAAAGATAGGCCTCTGTCAAGGGCAGGGGGTAGGGATGTGGCAGGCTTCCTGGGTAGGAAGATCCAGCTCTTGGCCTCTTTTCTCTGCAGAGACCTGCCCCTCGTCCATTTTCTCCACCAGAACATTAATGCGTTTAGGTCTTGCCACCATCCGCTGCCGCTTGGGGGTTAATAGAGAGCTGGGATGGGGCAGGCTGTCCCTGTGCAGTGTAAGAGGGGCTTCTAGGGTCAGCTGCTTCTCTAGGTCTAGTGATTGAAAAGAAGGCCCCACTTGGGAAGCAGGGTCTTCAGGATGAGGGAGGGTTGACTCTTTCCATTCCCTGACATTCTCTTTCAAATCAGTCTTCTCTCAGACCCTGACTTGTACACATTCTGTTTTTCCTGCTGCGGGGATTTTAAAAGGAATGCTCCCCGCCCCCCCGCCCCCTTTGGTACATGTAGGTGATTGCGCCTCTCCCTTCCTCTGCATCTCTTGGAACGCTGCCTAAAACTGCAATTACAGCCACAAGGAGGAAGTGAGATGCTCCCGAGAGCCCTGGCCATGCTTTCAGCCCTGATGGAGCCCCGGGAACACGCCAGGAGTTGGCTCCTGCTTCCCCATATCTCCCCATGACCTCCTGAAGCTTGTCAGGTGCCCACAGCTCTACAGCAAAGGGTGACAAACACCCCCCCCCCCTCCGGCTCCCTTCCCACCGGCTGCCTCCCTCCCCGCAAACCTCAAGCAGAACACAGTACACCCGCAGTGCAAGCCCTGGTACACTCCGCCAATGTTCTGGTTGCCCGATGACATTTTTTTTTTTTTTTTTTTTTGGAGAGCAAACCCAAAGCTAATGCCAGAACAAAACACAGGCACTGAGAAAGGTGTCCACCCGCCTACGATGCACCCGGAGTCGAGAAGAAGATGCACACAGAAGCCGCAATGCGCTCACAGCGCCCCCGCCCCCGCATGGTGCTTGCCCAGGGCGGCCGTTCTGTCACAGAAGCGGCCTCCGCTTCTCTCCCGGAGCCCGTGTGCAGCTCCAAGCCCGTCTGTCACAAGCCACACACTCGCCCAGCCCGAAGGTGCCGGCTCCCCAGCCAGCGGGGCCCGAGACCCCTCCGTCCCGCAGCCGCAGCGCTGCTGCGCGGTGCAGGGGGCGCCTGGGCTCGGTGGCTCCTTCCTCGGCGGGCCCTGGCGGGCCGACGGTGCTCAGCCAGCCCCGTTCTTGGCATTCACCGCGTGCCTTAATTGTATGGACATTTAAATCAAGGTCCGCTGTGAACACGGAGAGAGAGGCCTTTCTCCTGAGGAAGGCGAGGAGGAAGGAAGGCAAGGTGGAAGAAAGGAAGGGGGGCGGGTGGGGAGAGGATGGGCTGAGAAAACAAGGGGAAATAAGTAAAAAGCGGCGCCAGTGCGTGCGCAGTGACAGCGGGGAGAGGGAGGGGCGGGAGTGCGGGGAGCCAAGGACCACAGCACCCTCCCTGCCGCAGCTCCCCGGTCGCACAGACAATGAGATAACGGCGGCGTCTTCCCAAGGCTCTTTGTTCTCCCCCATCCTTTCGCGTCCAGGCTCTGTCCTGCAAAGCGGAGGGGGTGGAGGGTAGAGGGTGGACGTGGGAGACGGAGGGGTGCCTCCCCCGTGGAAACGACTCGGACGCCCCTCGCCCCTTCGCTGCGCCTCGCCTCCCCTGCAGCTCCAGACAATGGAAAAACAAAACAAAACAGCATCAACCCCACCTCACCCCCGTGTGGCGAACCCTACCCACCCAGGTCGCTCTCCGGTTGTGCCTAGGAGACTGCGGGGGGCCAGGAGGGAGGAGACGGGCGCCCGGGACCCGGAGGGCGAGCGGCCGCCTTTACCTCGCTGGCTGGCGGGGTCCGGGCGCAGCCTGACCGGGCGTGCCTGCCGCAGGGCGAGCTGCCCCGCTCGGCGGCCGGGATCGGGGGGATCAGCCTTCCGGAACTCGGAACTCGCCTGCTGCAGTCCTCTCGCTCACGTCCCAAGTGGTGGAGGGAAAAGGAAAAGGAAAAAAAAAAAAAAAAAGAAAAAGAAAAAAACAAACCCATAAGAGCGAGGCCCATCTGGCCCCTCATCAGCTTTGTCAAGTCTTGCATACGCTAAAATGCTAATGACCTAGATAGCTCATGCAAAATGCAGCAGGGAGGGAGGGAGCGAGGGAGGTGGGAGGGAAGAAGAGAAAGAGTGTGGGGGGGGGGAGCTAGAGGGAGGAGGGGAAGAAGGGGAGGAGAAGGGAGGGAGGGAGGGAGAATATATACGTCTTCGAAACACCCCTACCACTCTCCCCACCCCACCCCACCCCACCCCAAACTGTCAACGGGCTTTGCCGGGTAAGGGGTGGGTGTAGATTTAAAAGGTCACTCCTGTCTAATGCGGCTGGCTCCCTGGGTCCAAAAAAAGGGACAGGGCCAAAGGACGAGCGTCCCCAAAGCCCAGGGGATAAGAAGACCTTATTTTAAGCCCTCTCCCTCTCTGCCCTCCCTCACCTCTGCGCTCTGTTTACACACAAATACAGACTCCTCCTTATGTGTGTACAGGGACATAGCACAGTCTCATCGATTTCTCAGAGCTTCTATGACAGACACCCGTAGGCTCGTCCCCAGCAAAGCTCATCCTGTGAACCCGAAGGGGGGTTTAAAAAAACAACACCCTTCTTTTCGCAATCCTCTTCCAGCAGGTCCGACCGGACTCACCTCTCCCTCGCCTGCAAACACCACTTCTGGCGTTTACTCTTTTCTAAGCCTTCTGGTCCCCTGTCTCCTCTTCAACAGCCGCATCTGGACCAGGCGAGGCAGGGGCGCAGGAAAGGCAAGCCGAGCCCACCTGACATCCCACAATTCAGCTCCCTTCCCCAGAAAAACGAGCTCCACGCCTCCCCACCAGTCACCCTGTGCAAGCACACCAAAAGGACACATTAAAGTCAATCTCAATACCCGCAGAGGTCCGCGCGCCCTGCAGGCCTTTGGCGCCGGAGATGACTGAGTTCCGGAGACAGCGCTCTGCTGCCTCCCTTCTCGCTGACCCCGAAGTGCTTTGTCCCGGGGTCCACTCGAGAGGTTTCCCCGTTTTGTTCTTTTTCAGAGACGGGTCGCAGTCCGCAGCGTTTCGGCCAGCCCAACGCAAGGCGGTGGATCTGCTGGAATAAAAGGGGTCGAGATAATATAGCTACAGATGAATGCGGGAGGGATGCGGAGGAAGCCGCAGCCAGGGAGCGGCCGCCAGGGCCGGGCCCCGACTGCCTCCTTCGCCGGGGAACGGGGCAGGCGGCAGGGAGGTGCCTGTGCTCGCTCTACCTGGCAGGAGGAAATGACCACCATGGCAAGGAGCATCTCGACGAAGAACTGGAGCATGATTAAAAAAAAAAGAAAAAAAAGAAAAGGCATCTCTCTTTGGTGACCAGAGCTTCTGGGCAGGAGGGACGGCACTGCTGGCGGCGACGGCCGGGGGGAAGGAGAGGAGCGCAGGAGGCAAAGGTTGTGGCGGCTGCGTCCTCAGATGAATAATAATAACGCGCAGCGCAAGTTGCGGTTCAGCTTGGAAATCCAGCCCTCCGCGTGAACTCGCGTCGAGTGCGGATTGCAGGGGATGGGGAAGCAGGGAGGAGGAGGGGAGGGGGGAGGAGGCAGGGGAGGGGGGAGGAAGGCAGGCAGAGAGGGACGGAGAGAATTTGGAGCCTTTTAATTTATCCTCACCAAACCCTAACCTCGGTCGCCGTCCTCTTTGGGTGAGGTCGATCTCCTTTTTAAAAAATGATTATTCCTTTAACGGATTATTCAGCTAAAGGAAGCCACATCTGCTGACTGTACCGAAAACAAGAGGATTAGGAGCCGGTCCACAGAGCCCGGCCCGCAGCCCCCCACCCCCTCTCTGCACCAGCACACGTCATTCTCACTGCCCCCGGGTACCTCCCTCTCCTTCTTGTTCGGGGAGAGCTGTGCCAAGGAAAATGCGGATTTGGGGAAAGTGAGAAGTGGGAGCGCTCGGAAGGGCGGGAAAGCCGAGGCTGGAGGTGGCGATTCGCAGTCCCACACCCACGCTTCCGTTTCCCCGATGCTATCCTGGGAGAAGGGGGCGCTCTCTCGGTGCCCACACGCGCGGCACCTGCAGGGGCCCGTGCCCCTCCCCCCGTTCCTAACGTCGCCCCCGCTGCACGAGTCCCGGGCAGACTCCCCTTAGGGGCCCGGGGCGTCAAACTACATTGGGGCACACCGTCCCCCTCCCCGCCCTCCGCTCCACGGCCCCGCTGCTGGTCCACTCGCTGCCTCTACGGCTTTTGCAAATGTTGTGGGGGGTCGGGGGGGACCCGGGGCATCCGCACGCCCTCTGCTTCTGGCCCCGGGGCCGGAGCCGCGGGACCAGCGGGCGAGGCCCGGGGTAGGGCTGGTTCGGGCGCTGCGGCGGATGCGGTTGACATCACTGCGGAGACGGCGCTGCTGTCCCGCCGCTGCGGCGACCGGAGAGCCTTTGCGCCTCCTCACTCCACCCCCACCCCCAGCCCCCAGCTGGTGTCTGGGCAGGACGGCGGCGGGGGGTGGGGAAAAGGGTTTGGTGGAGCGAGGGGTACGATAGTCCCATCCCCCGCCCCCCTTCAGTCAAGGTGAATGTGAAGGAGAGTGGGCGCGCGTGCCCGCGCCTCTGGCTGCGTGCGCGCGCCCCCCCCCCCCCCCCCCCCCCCCCCCCCCCCCCCCCCCCCCCCCCCCCCCCCCCCCCCGGCCCCCGGCGCCCTCCCGCCCACCAGCGCCACCCGGGCCAGATGGACGCTCGAGATGAGAGGCACAAAAGTGCGTGTCCCCGTCCGGCCGCCACCCGTCCAGCGTACACTTAGATTCACTTCGGGGAGGCGCCTTTTGTTGTCGGGGGTGGTTGTGTTGTGTGTTTTTCCGGGAGCACGAGGTTAGCTGCGTCTTAAGGATGGACTCTGAATGAATCCGCCCGTAAGAACAAGACCCTAGACACTCCAGGCCCCGACCCCTAATCAAAACCCAGCACCCGCGATGAGACATCGTCCGTCTTTCCGAAGCATCAGTTCCGCAGCCGTGGGAGTCAACCCCAACCCTGGCGAATTCCGCACAAGCAGGGCCCATCTGCTTCTCCTACTCCGGCTTTTCTTCTGGGAGGATTAAAAAAAAAAAAAAAAATCTAAGTGTTTCTTGGGCAGCACTGGATTCAGAGCAGTGAGAGATGGAGAGGAAGACAAGGCCCTGACAGCTACAGGCAGCTCCGCAAATCAGGTGGCCCGTGCGCCGCGGCCCGAGCGGTCCTGCGGGGGTCGCGGCAGACGCGCGCTCAGCAGCAGCAACGCGCTGAATGAACGGTGACCCGGGGCGCGGCCCTGCTCGCTTCAAGGCCGCTGCGGTTCTTGTCCATTATTGGGAGTTTGTCCCAATCAAAGAATAGCAATCTCGAAACCTCTTAGCACTAGCTCTTTGCCTTCAGCTATGTACGACCAGAAGCATAAACATAAGCAGTTTTTGTAAATGCTAAGAAGCGGAGAGTTTGGGTTTAAATGGAGAGAGACAGACAGGGAGGGGTAGACAGAGAGAAGAAACGAATAGAAAACATCCCTGCAATACATTTTTTCATTTCTGAAGACTGAGGTTAGTGGGAAAGAGCCTTCATCTGGGATCTTACTGCGGGAAAAACTGACCATTCTGACAATGTTCCCCTTAAACTGAAATACTTTTCTGGTGGAAAGAACTCTCTTGGAGGTCTCTTAGTTCAAGACTTCCACCATTTTGACAAGGGTTTTAGATTCAGGACTATTTGTTTTCTATTCACGAAGAATTCCTTAGGCGGACAGCTGGATAAGGAGGGATGGCGCTGTGACTTGAGTTCCAGGTTGTCTGGGCTGAAGGGCGGCAGGACACCCCGCTGCTGCCCTTCCCTTGGTGTTTCTTCAAGGCCTGGTTTTGTTTAGCTTGAGGACGGTTTCATTGCAGTCCTCCTGCGCTCTTGCTGCAATGCAGGCTATTTGCTCTCTCATCTTGCGGCGTGGGGGGAGGGGAGCCGAGAGATGGTTTTGTAACAGGCTCTGCAGGCCTGAGTGGGAACGCCTTAAATGATGAGCCCCGGGTTAAAAAAGAAAAAAAAAAAAAAAGGAAAAGAAAAAAGGAAAAAAAAAAAAAGCAGCTGATGCTGAATTAATAGTTAGAGCAGACCCCTGGGGTTTTCTCCAACGAGGGGGTCAGGAGTCCTTTCCTGGCTCCCTGTCACAGATTTCGTATCTGCTTTTAACCAGTCTGATCAGATACTGGGGCATTTGTGATGGCTTCTTAAAACCTAAACCCTTGGGCTTAAGAGCTGTCTATACTCCTGATCAAACTCACCCCAAATACTAACACGTTAAGAAATTACATTGTAAAACCTCCCCAAATCCGATTGACTGGGCTGTTTGGGGCCCATATGGCTGGACAGCTGTGTGCTCCATGTGAAAAGACACCATTGCCCCTCGGATGGTATAAAGGGGGGGTTCCCCAGAGAGCTCAGACATGACCTAAGTATTAGCTTAGCCTGGGGTGAAGATTGAGTTAAATCTCTCCCTTCGTGGAGGTTAAAATAAAGACAACAACAAAAATCAAAAGAGGCTCACTTTCGAATTCATTGTAAATTGCGGGTCTCCCGCTGGTCCCAGCAAAGGAAGGAAAGAACACCCAAGAAATAAACTCTCTTCAGCTTACCAGAGGCGTGACATGAGGCAAACTGAAGACACAGGAGATTGGAAAGAAATATATTATTTGCCAAGCGTACCATGTGTCGGTGACATTTGTGGTTCCCTGTACAGAGAGGCAGGGCTCTGACCTCAGCTGATGCCTATGTTAACCATAAAGAACGGCCAGCAGATCGCAATTTCCATGGTGAGAAGATGCAACTGTGCTTTAAAAAGGAAAGCCCATTATGAAATGCGGCTGGATTGAATTTTTAATATGATGGCGGATCCTCTAACGCATTCTTTGCTGGTGTTTACATTCAGGAGGAGTGATTCATTCTGTGGCAGAAATCAAAATAACATAACACTCTGCAGCAGTACTTTTAAATGGGCACCCTCATTTTAAAGGTCCTGAAATAGAAAATTCTATAACGTTCATGGGGTGGTGGCCAGACAAACTGAATACAAAACTCAGTTGTTTTTACACGGAAGTGTTCAGGCTTGATCAGAGCCAGGCTTGATCTTTCTTATCTATGTGTGAGCGTATGCATCCTGCACGCTCCATGCCCCTAGTTCTCTTCAGGTCTTAGCAAGTATTTTAAAATAAGGAAGGGGGTGGGCAACCCTCACAAATCAACCTGGAAAGTGAAATGGGGCAGAGGAGGAGGAAGCACTGGTTGGAGGGTTAGATTCGCATGCTCTTTGTCCAAAGTCAGTCAACAGTGTTTTTGAGAATTATTCAGTAGTGAAACTGCCTCCTTCAGAAGCTTTACATAGATTTAGCAGATATGGATGCGTTCCTTTAGTGTCAGTTCGCATGTTTGGAAATAGCTACCGATAGCTCTGCAGTTACTGTGACTTTAAGAAAATAAACAAAACAATTTTGGAGATACTATTTGAATGGCACAACTAGCGATGGAATCCCAGCGATCATTTGGTTTCCTGCTTTCTTGGGAAAGCAAGGCCTAGAAAGAAGGAAAAATTGCTTCTAGATATCATGTAGATGGTTTGTAGCAAATCCAGTCGGAAATTTAAGAACAAAACCAGATCTCTTCACTTCTTGACTATATATTTTCCTCAAATCATATTTGAACTTTAAGTTTTCTTCTGATTTCGGTAAGTAAAGGAAATAGCCACTGACCCGAGTGAGGATAATTAGAGTGTAGCTTGGATTTAATTTTGAAATCTAAATTTTTATACTTAAGTTTCTCTGGTTTCAGTGATATTTCAGAACATATTTAGGAAAACACACACCCGACTCTCTTGCTGGGAGAGATAGGTCAAAGGTCATACAAACGTTTTAGAGCTTTCGGCTGTGTAAATTAAGTGCTAAACATACCTAGAAAACAGCCACATTAAAGCCAGCACCAGAGGTTTTGAGGAAGGACCCCCCTAAGATAGAGATTCGGTAAACAGCATCCTTTCATAATCATTTTGGGGGAATGAAGATGCATGTGACACATATACAGTTTATCAGGTGGCAGTCACCCAATCAATTTGTTTGGTTTCTGCATTATTTAATAAATTATTCATAATGTACAAAAATGGAATCTAAAAAAAATAAAACCCAAAAGAAAATTAAACTGTGGCATGATGAAGGTGACCTTGGGCAAGAAAGGAATTCTCCCTGTTTTATATCCTCTTTTTCAACATGAGGTGCTTAGAGTAGTTGATTTCTGAAGTCCATTTTGACTCAAATAATGTATGATTCTAATTGTTTAAAAAAAAATCCACATGTTCTGGCTAAACATTTAAACACAGAAAGCTTAGAGAAAAGTAGTGCGTGTGTGTGTGTGTGTGTATGTAAATGACATTCACCTGAAAGTACCACCCTTCTTTATTTTTGGTTGCTCTCTGTGCCAGGAAAAGGTCCCTATGTCAGGTGAAAGCATTTTCTCTCCACCTTTAGAATGCCTCACCACAATATAACTGCCTACCTCTTGTGCCTTCACCTAAGCAGATCCAACCTGAGCCCTGTAGCAGATTGAAAAGCCCTCCTCTTTAGCTCTATCCTGACCCAGATTGCAGGATAAAGACTAATGATTCATTTGCAATGCTTATGATGGGCATCTACGGCAGGATTCTTTCTCCTTCCTTGTTCAGAAAGAAACCATGTTCCCCTTATCATCTGATAGTACCACAAGTAAATATTTTTGTTCAATTGCTGCACAGGGCATGGAAGCTTTTTCCTAATGAATGACTTGCTCCAGGAAGAAGATCATCTAACTCACCAGAGCTTCAGGCAATTTTTAACATGTGTCAGATTGGCTTTGGGTTGGAGAAACTTGGACTGTGTGTGTGTGTGTGTGTGTGTGTGTGTGTTTGGTGCTGGCAAACTATTAATATCTATTTTTCTTTTCATCTTTATGCAGAGACATACAATTCAACATACCTTTACAGAAAGAAAAGACTTGTTTGTATTTAAGGGTCTGATGGGAGCATGCAACTGCTGTTCATATGCATAAAAGGATGAGACCACGGTGAGGCTATAATGTTTGTATTCATATGCCAGAAACTCTTTTAATGCAAACCGTACAGGCGTTCTTTAAGTTTCATCTAGAGGCAGCTACCATGGACTATAAATTATAAAATCAGTACACTTAAAAAAACTTACACTTAAAAAAACTAATAATGAGATGTCAATTGGTGTTCATTAAATATACAGATTTGAAACGGAATTAGTAGGAGTTACTAAAATGTAAATCTTGTCAATCATAAATGAGACAGCTAACAAGTGAGAGTAAAAAAACAACAAAACAAATGTGAATCATATCTTGTAGGATTGTGTCTGAGGATGATTTAAACACATTTGGACATTAGGTGGTGACAAGATGAAAATAAAAAATAGCGTCCCATTGGGAAAAAGACTGTAGCAGGCCTGGGTGGGGTGTGAAAACAAAAGTAAAGGGGAAAAAAGAAGAACGATTGGGTTGTTTGGAAGATAGTTTGTTTGTAGTGAATGAATGAATAGATGAAATCTAGAATATTAGTTTCCCAGTTGCCAACACTCAGGAGGCGTTTAGCTATTGTTCCTAAAAGAATCAGTACCCCTTCTGCGTTGAACAGCATCACACAGATGATTTGCGTATATAGCTCTGCTGGGCGGCCAAAGAATCGCCAGCTCCAAGTGCCGTGCAGGGAATGTCGGCTTATTTTCAATCTTTAATTTCAAAAACGCTGCAAACAGGCATTTAAAAACAGTGCATGTAAAACAAAGGGGACCATGACATGCCAGCCAGCTCCTGCCCGGCACAAGGCTACATAGGTGTGGGTTTTTTTAAATGTTACCTACAATCTCACAGCCTTGCTAACTCCATTTTACAGAAGAGATGACTGCTTCCCTGACTGGTTAAATGACTTTCTCAAGTGCATAAGCTGGCACTGGAATCCAGTTACGACCCGCCTCAAAGACTCTGATTTTTCCATTACAACTTCATGCTGCAGGCTTCCCAGAAGGAGCAAGAATTACATTACATAATATAAAACTGATACAAAAAAAAAAATAAAAAAATTTGTCAGCGTTGGTCCTGCCTCATGTACCTAGTGGAAGCAAGCACTGTGAGACTGACAGAGCAGATGAGAAACACCACTTAAGATAATTTTTCCTGCTAAATTCTGTTGTACACTATGCAAATATGATTGCAAAAGTGGAACATTATCAACACTTTAATGCTAGTTATCTTTCAAAGATGATACTTAGAGTAATCAACATAAACTTAGTATACTGTATCCTAAATAATAAAAATGTTGGCTTGCATCATTCTGACATCTTAGTACGACCTAGAAAGCCGATCTAGATGATATATAGTGATAATAACATTCTGCATTTAAACAGCATCTTAACAGTCACAGCATTTTGTCACCTGGGGTTGGTTGGGGAGGGGAACTAGAAAATAGAGAAAGGCTTAGGGGCTCATTTGGGGATAGAGTGCCCCCGGGAAATTCTTGGGCTGGAGGACTGTAAATCAAGATGAACATACTTGTGTTTGGTCGTGGGTAATCTCCTGCCTCCTGTTTTCCCCAAGTTAGGGCTGATAAGTAGGACCCCTGCATGGCAGACATGTTCCCTGTTTTTGGTGCATGATCAGATGCCCTGAGCTACTACTAAACAATGCCAAAGAAAACAGTGGACTGAAGCAAAGGATAGAAAAGGAAGGAGGGAATAAAAGAGAAATGATGGGAATTTACTTTTTACAGAATTTGTTCTCTGATATGATTTGTTCTCTGATACATATACTTGTATATATATTAACATATATTTGTTTTTCTGATGTAAATAAATAAAAAGATATATATTTACACATATAAAATTTTTGAACTGCTTTAGGACAGAAAAAGATGGCATTTCATTTCAAATTCCTTACTAGTCAAATGTTGACAACTGCACTCTTACCAAGTGAATTTCCTCTCTAATAAAGGAGACAGCAGGCTGGCAAAATGCTGTGAGGTGTAAGCTCCTGATCTGGGAGTCAGAAGACCTGGATTCTAGTCCTTGGTTTGCTATACACAGTGACCTTGGATAAGTCACTAAGCCTAATTCCTCTCTGAGCCTAATTCCTCTCTTACTAGTCAGTGGAAGGTGTAGGGTTTTCTTCTACTTATCCAGATCTGCAACTTTTCTTTGTTCTGTTCCCTGCTCCCCTCTCACAAGCTCCCTCCTGATGCTTGCAGAACACGATCTCAACTCCCTGATTGGCACCTTTCTACCTTTCTTGTCTTAAGGGAATTTAAAAAAGGCTTTTACAGCAGTGAACAGACATTTTGGAAACCCCTAAGCTGGCGAGTGATGGTTGTTTGGGGGAGACAGAGGGTCTTTCCTGGCAGTTTTGAACCTGTGCTGGTTTTGCACGAATCCTTTTCCTCTTCTACTGTACAGGGTGGACTCTAGGGAAAAACAGGTGGGGGAATCTTGGAACCAACCCAGACATGAGACCACGTACTGGCTCTGTCACCTACGTCCTTGGTGACTATGGGCCAGTTTTTCATGTACAATATGGGGACGATGATAAGACTGACATCACGGGATTAGTGTTTACTGAGAGAACAGCCAGTAAATGCCAGTTTTGTACTTGCCTTCTCTCTAAAAGGTGGACCCAGGGCTGACCTCTGTTTCTACCATCCCCTTTTCCACCTCCCCAAAAAGAGAGGGTAGGGAAGTGGGCAGGTGACACTGAATACCATGTACTGGGTGGCCCTAATATGAGCAGAAAGGGAGGAATTATTTCATGATGTACCTTGTAGTTAACATGCAATCTGTCTGAACAAGTTTTGTAAAAACAGCACATTATGAAATAGAGAGAAATACAGCTATGAACTCCTGAATTGTGGAGGAAAGTTTGTGAGTTCTGAGGGTCTCAGAAGCTCCCACACAAACGGAGCTTGAGGGGGTGGGGGATATTGTCTCCCAGAGCTGAGCAGTAGTCTTGGCTCTTGAGTGTGGAGTGGTCAGAGACGGGAGAGAATCTTAGAGCTAGAAGATGAGGAGATTGGGGACCAGGGGAGTGACGCACCTTGCCCAAGGCCACACCGTTATTAGGTGGCTAGAAAGGAAAGACAAAAGGGTTGCATGACTGTGTAGGAAACCAGAGGAGGGTACAAATGAGAAGAGGTGGAATTCTGTGCTGGGGGAATTTGTAGAATCTGTTGACTCACTTTCTCATTGGGCCTGGGCACAGCTCTGACAAAACCCCAAGTTTTCAGGTTGTCTTTTAGGGGCATATTAGTTATATCTACCCCGGAGAGTTGTTGGCAGGATGAAATGACACACTGGTTAAAAAATGCTTAACATAGTGCCTTGTCATGCCATTGTAAGTGCTCAACAAATATTAGCAAAAGAAAAAAAGAAAAGAAAAGGCAGCCATGTTGTTACGTATTTGCAGAGAAAGACTGCTAGTACAGTTGGCTTTGTTTTTTTTTTTTTCTTCCAAGATGTATTTTATTGTTTTTGACGAAGACAAAGAGAGACAGAGAGAAGGGGAAGGGCCCAGAGCCATCTCTATAGTTGTAAGTCATCAGTTTTTGATGTAGTTTTGTTCCACATAGGTGGGTGGGGGCTGTGCAGGGTGGGAACCAGCCTGGGGACCTCCCACATAGGAAGCACACCCCAGTTCAGCATGTGGGTCCCCATGGGCTGGGGCTAGGACTCAATCCTCAGACCCTGGGCTACAAAGCATGGCTTTGTTCTTGAAAGCCAGAAATGCTTCCTCATACTTTGAGGGTAATGGTATTTCCATTCATCACAGAGGACCTGATTGTAACCATGCTTTCCACTGGTTTAAGTAACTTGCTTTCTTTTGGAGAACTGAAAATTAAGGTCTGTTTTCAAGGAAGTGACAAGCTACAGTTATCTATCATAATTTTACATCTGGTACAATCTATTAGCAAGAACAAGAGGAGATACTGAAGACTTCAGCTGTGGATGTGAAGTTCTTTGGGGGTGTCTGGGAGAGGCAAGATGACATTTAGGACTTGTCTGATGCAATGGAACAGCATAGACTGAGTGAGAAAAAGGGCCAATTTTTAACATCATGAGGAAGACACTGTAAAAAACATCCCTAGAACTTAAGTAACAGGGTTCTAGACCTTTCATTTCTGACATTAAGAAACCTAAAAACTTCCTGGAAATTAATACCTAAAATGTTTAGATATGATATATGAATATTCTTTTTTATTGCATAGTAGAGCTTGAAGAAATAAAGATAGCTGGACGAGAAATAAAGTCTAGCTATATACTGTTCACAAGAAATGTATAAAAAACGTGGAACAAAAAGGCTCAAAGGAAAAGGATGGGAAAAGAAATAACAGGTAAATACTGCTCCCCTCCCCACAAAAAAAGGTGTAGTATATTAATATCAGATAAAATAGACTTGAAGACAAAAGACATTATTGGTGATAAAGATCGTTTCTACATAATGGACAATATGAAAAGAACACTTAAGTAGAAGAGCAGTTCTAAACTCATATACCCCTAGAAATAAAACTTCAAAATATAAAAGCAAAAAAATGGAAGCAATATTAGGGCAAAGATAACAAATTGGAAATGATAGTAAGAGATTTTAATGTACCTCTATTGGTAATTGATGAAAACAGTTGAAAAGAATGTGGCTTTGAACAACATATTTTCAGACTTGCTCTAATGGACAATCTTGGAAATTCTTCATTAATAATTAGAAAAATTACATTCTTCTTGAGCATACATGGAACATTTATAAAACTTGATCATATACTATTGTAGAAGGAAAGTCTCAGTAAGTACTATGATATGATGCCACACAGATTGTATTATTTGACTGCAACATAATTTAGTGGAAAATCATTCACAAAAATATATATCCACCTTCTTCTCCCCATGCATAGGGGGGAAAAAGGTGTTCTAAAGAATTCACTGGTCTAAGAAGAAAAATCATATTGTAACTTATCTTATTAATTAATTAATTAAAATACTACCTATCAAGATTTTGTGTCTTACAATCATAGAAATATTTAAGGGAGAACTTATAACCTTAAAATGTTTATATTAGTAAACCTTTCAATAGAAGAAGTTAAAAAAGAGAAAAACTGAGAAAGCCTAAAGAAAGGAGAAGAAAAAATAATAAGAGAAAAAAAGAAGGGACAGGTGGCAAGATTTAGACTCTGATACCATCTGGAATAGGTCCATGGCTATTTTATGGATAAGGAGAAGCATCTCTTCAATCTAAGTACCTTTCCCTCTCAGCAGAATATAGTGTGTCTCCTTGGAAGGCCCTTCCTATGGATTCTCTGTCATCTTTGCATCTATGTCATCCCTGTGGCCTTCACATATAGCACAGATGCTCAGCTCTATTCAATGGCTTTTCTCTTGTAGTTAGTTGTGTATTTACGCCTTTTGCTAGATTGTAAACTGTTTGAGGAAGAAACTGTATCTTTCTCATCTCTGCTCCCGCACAGCAGGTAAGCCATGACATTGTACAAAGGAGAAGATACCTGATATTTAAACGTGTTTGAAGTAGAATGGAGTTTGTAGACTGAGCTTACTCTACAGGATGAGAGAAATGGGAGAAGAAAGGTGGAAATGAGTTCGAACTCTTCCAGACTTGGGAATCTAACCATAATTCAGGATAGGCTACTGCTGACCTTCAACACAGACAGGTACTTTCCCAAAGTATGATTCTGTAGCTTTTAAAGAAACTAAAAACAAACAAACAAACAAACAAACAAACCAAAGTCGTAAGACCTCCATTGAGAAGGAACACATGCCTTTCTGAGTTCTGTCTGTGGTGTGGATACATGAGTCGTGGTTAGGGGTCGAAGGTTCTGGGGTTGGATACTACCTAGGTTTACATTATCTACTACCTTTTTTTTTTTTTTATTATCACAGTAAAATATAACGGAATTGTTAAAACTCACCATTTTAACCATTTAAAACTATACAAGTCAGTACATTCATACCATTGTGCATCTACCTGCCAGTTTTTTTATCTGCAAATCAGGGCTAATCATATTATTTACTTTAAGGTTATTTTCTGGATTAAATGACGTAATGCATGAAAACTGCTTAGCACAGTGCTTGGCACTGTGTTTTATTAAGTACTTCAATACGTGTTACTATAACAAGGAGCCAGGGGAAAGAAAATTCAAATCTTTCAGAGCCGAGAGGCAGACTGGAGGTAAGGTGCTCATAGTCCATGGAAAGCATGCTGGACTGCGTATTGATGGGGCTTGATCAGAATGCTAATTGTTGGCTAATAATCTCTCCAGGTTTGAAAGGTGTGGAGGCAAGGGAGGTATCTCTGAAATTCCTTTCATTACCAGCATTACAGCCGGCATGTCATGAGAACTCAACACACTCTTGAATGAGTGAATGAATGAACACATATATACACATGTCAGTGCTAAGGGAGGAGAATCATTTGCCTTAGTTGTTGGTTTACCAATGAGAAGACTGAGGGTAAGAGAGGTAAAGTGACTTATTCCAGATCATGTGATTAGGGGTAGAACTGTATAAAAAAGCCAAGGTTCCTAAGCATATTGTGCAATCTTAACTTGAACCAGAACCTAGAAAAGTAGGAGAAAACCTGAGAAAACCCAACAGGCCCATGCAATGTTTAGAGTTAAAGCCTACAAATGTTCACTGTCATTATCCCTGCTCTGACTACATGTTTGATCCAGAATGTTGCAAATAATTGCTTTTCATGAAAGAGAAAACATGTCCTTCCAATGTAAGGACAATGGTTATTCTGGTAAGGAGGGTCAGAGAAAATAACTATTTTTAAAACCAGGATTCTTGGAAGAACTAGGAATTTTTAAAAGACCCAACAGAGCCCACACAATTTAACCTCAGCCAGCCTCCCTTTGACTTGTCAGGTCTGCATATTAATACTTCACGAAGCTGTGGTGAGAATTAAGTGAGATAAAGAATGTGATGATGGTGGCTCGCACGCTGCCTGGCATATGGATGGCATTCAGCAAATATTGGTTCCAAGCAAAGGAGGATATTACTGATGAAGCTTGCTCTCCAACCCAATCAACAGCCCACTTGATCCTGCTGAAAAGATTTGCTGGTGCTGTATCCACTTTGTTTGCTGAGTGACCCAAAGAATAACCTCGGGCGAGGAAGTAACCGTTAGGACTGGAACAATTTATAGCAGGCACGTGCTGCCGTTTGGCTGTGGTGCCCCAGGTTGCAGTTAATCAGAAATGGCTTTCTATGTTTACTGGAAACATTGAGAAGTGTCTCAGCAACACTAATGCTGTGGTTGCAGTTTTTAGTCTATTTCCAGGCACACAGGTTACCTGGCATAGAGACAGTCATCTTATCCCCATGTACAGCAATGGGAAGAATCCTGACTGGGAATCAGAACACTGGCGGGGTCTGAGACCTGGCCCCTTAGGCGCTCTATAGTCTCAACTAAAGGGCTTCACTTCTCTGAACCTCAGGGTTTTGTTCTGTGAAACAGGGGGCTTGGAAGGCATGGTTTCTCTGACCCCCTCCAGCTTGACAACACTACATTCTACTTATTCCTTCAACTCATAGCTTTCCAAGTACTGCTGCTCAGTGAAAATACGAGTGCCCAGACATGTGTACCATCACACACACACGGGCACACACAGATACACACATGCATCTTCTCACGCCCAGAATCTTCACTTAGGGAAACAGCACGGAAACCTCATGCCCCAGTGAATAGCCATTTTACTCACCACCATTAGAGTGACATAACCCAGTGGCTCCTGGACTAGAACCTCATCTTCCTTGTGACTCGGTGCTTCTGCTGCCAGATGAGGTAGAAATGGTGCAATGTGCTTTTCCACCCCCTCCAGCAACTGCTGCTGCGGCTGATGCAGCCGCCCGCCTTTTTGACCACGGATGCTGCATCAGGACAGAAGTGCTGAGCACAGCACATTTCGGAGCTTGGGGAGGCAGGCTGGATCGCTGCAGAGGGAAATGGGTTTCCATTCTTCCAAGGGCTATGTCCACCCAGGGAGTTTTAGTGGTGGGGGGAAATTTACTTTTAAACACTGTAACCTCCAAAGGACTGAATTTGAGAAACCTTGGATTTTGCCAAGAGCAGGTCCCCTTGGGGGAAGTCAGATTTAATCATTTGGGCTTGTGATCTGGCTTCCTGCTCCAGACATATACACTAAGGCCACATTTGTGCTTGTTGATGGGGATGGTGACAGGGTGTTTAAAGCATCCTAGTGCAATTCCTGTTTTTTGTTTTTGTTTTTTTCTTAAAGGGCAATGTTTCTGCAGGCTTTCATGGCTCAGGATGATATTTAGCCTGATAGGCTGAAATAGTCTTTGTGGTCCCAGCTTTCCTGGAAAATCTGTTGGGAATAAAATAGGGCAGAGCTATGGGGGGTGAAGTTTGCTTTTGGATTTCCACAGATGTCTCCCTGAATTGCTCACTCAGCTTTTGAGGTTCTAGTTTTGTGAGTGACTAGTCTTTGCTTCCACACAAATCCTATAGCTGATGGTCTCTAGGTACTTTTGCCACCCTGAATTCAGTTTTTCTCATCTGCATGTTACCGCCACTCAGTGTGATCATGAATTGTTTAGATGATTTATGACAATGGTTTCCAGACCTTTTTGAGTATTTTTTCCATCAGAAAATTTTTTTTGGAAGGGATGCAGGTATATAGCTCAGCAGTTGAGCGCTTGCCTTGCAATTGTGAGGTCCTTGGTTCAATTCTTGGCCCCTGCCTGTGCAAACCCATATGCTAAACTTTGGAGCAACTGGTAACCCCCAGGATGGCTCAGAAGCAAAGGTCCTCACTTCCCATGCAGGAGGCTCCCGGCTCAATATCCTCTTTGTGTGGCCCCATATCCACATGGGCAGAGTGAAATCATGTCACAACTACCAATATACAACTTTGGAGTCTACTCTGAATCCTCCCTCTTTCTCTCTCTCAAAAAAAAAAATTTATTTTCATGTGCACCCCCAATTATATTTATATACTTGTAAATTATAGAACATATATCATTAGCTAATATCTCAAGTCATAATATACATGAAGGAGGTTCATTATTAAGGGTAGTGGATGTTAAATTATATAGCAAACAATTGTTATAATTTCAAACATTTTTGGCTAAATTCTTGGATCTGAATAAGTCGTCTTGATTCTATAATATGGTTGTGAATATTGTATATGGAATATGGTTGAGCTCTTACTAGGAGTAGAAGCATTGGCTCTGTCTTCTCTTCTTGCTTGTGTAATGAGTAGTCACTTCTATTTGGAATTTCTCTGCAGGAATCTTTCTAAGCCAAGTATTTACTATGGCGGGTAGGGGTGAATTTAATTAAAAGTCGATGACATAATCTGCAACTCTACTTAACCCTTCCACAGTGTGGAACTCTCATTTTTTTAAGGATAACATGTTTCCTGTAAGTGACACCTGGGTTTATGATATATGGCTGAAAAAAGTTATCGGTGTCAACACATATGTTAGATATTAATAAAGATGAATTTTTTTTCTGATAGTTAAGATAAAGGCTTAGATATTATCTTTCCTGTACTTCAGTGATTGCATATCCCCTGGGTCACACCTAGATCTTTTTGGCTCCAGATGTGTTCCTTTCATGACTATTGTAGGCACCTTGAGTATAGATCCCAGTTCTTTCTTCTCTGGATTGGAGGCCTAAGAGAATGTACTGTAAGAAGGAAGACTTCTAAAGGCTTAGTATAGTTGTAGGTTTATAAATGGAAAGAAAAAAAAATGCTCTTACAAGGCAACTTCAGAAGGCTTGGTTGGGTTTCAGAGAATCAGAACTATCAGTACAGGTCTAGAACTTTGGACACAATACTCACAAATCTTTCCCTGGTTCTTGAAAAATTCAGTTGTTTCTTCAAAAGCAGTTAGGTTACAGAGTTTGGATATGAAATAAGTGAGGTCAGGTTATACTGGGTGTTGAGCCAGAAGAGATGCTGCTTATGACAAGCCAGACTTTGGGAGTTAGAAATGGAATATTTCAAATTATGACTTAAGCAAAACATTACCCAGCAAGTCTTTGTAGCTCACCTTGCAACTGCATACATAGGAGGGGCAAACTCTCATTGGGCCTTCCAGATTTTATTGGGCATGGAGAAACTCTGGGACCTAGGCTTTCCCTGGAACAGAGTGATAGTTCCTGAAAGACTCTTGATAGTTTTCTGGTCACTTTAAGGGCAGGTGAGAAAGACCTCTATCCAGTGGGCAGTCAAACTTGACCACTGTCTTGAAACAAGCAATTCTCTTTTAAGTAATTTTGGCTTCCAAAGAATAATAGGGTAGGAGAGTTTCAAGGAACACGTGTATTCCAGCTCTAAAGGGCAGGCTAGAACACCAATATACTTTAAAACATATAGACAGTGAAAAACAAATGGGAATTTAGGGGTTCCTTTTATATGTTCTTTCATAGTAGCAGAATTGTAGCTGGCCACATGCTTCATAGCAAGACTACCATTCCCAGCTTCTCTTGCTATTAGATATGGCCATGTGACTAAGTTCTTGTCAATGGAATCGAAGCCACTTCCACTGTATTGCTTAAGATATTGGTGTGTCTCCACCATGGTCTGTTTCTCAGGACATGAACCTAGTCATTATGCTTTGGACGTGTGGGTGATGATGATTCTTTTTTTTTTTTTTTTTTTTT
>PVKE010006385.1:0-54600 GCA_004027555.1 Craseonycteris thonglongyai | reverse complement strand
AACTGTGGGAACTCCCCAGTTCAGCACGTGGGTCCTGCCTGGGCCGGAGCCGGGATTCGATCCTCGGTCCTCATGGCCTCAAAGCGAGCGCTCAACCCGCTGAGCCGTCCCGGCTTTCCCCTAAGTGTTCTGAAAGAAGGGATTATCATCACACTTCAGAGGAAGGGGCTTCATCCACAGAACTATCAGAAAAAGAGTAGAAAGTCAGCAATTGAAAGGAAGGAATGATAGGAAGCAATGAAATGGGAAAAACAAGTTGAGTTTTATTTCTGAGTCACCACAGAAAAAACTAACTGAAATATAGAGAGCCACAGAGCAGGTCACGAGGAAAGAAGAGAATAACATTCTAGCTATGAGAGGGGAAAAATTGTGCAAAAGATGCTGAGCCCAAAACATGAATGCAGGAGTTGTCTGCATAGATGCCTGAGACAGAAGCATACCTCACCTCATATTTGTTCTGTAATTTCAATTCTAATGAATCTTATTGAACTCAAAGGATAAATCCCAGTCTAGAAAATCATCAAACAAAAAATATTTTGAAAAGCTCAAACTCTGTGTCTCTGGAGCAGGAAAAACTGAACAAGTGAGAATACAGTAGATTTTAAAAAGGATATCTTTCATATAAATAACATGCTATAAAATTTCTGAAAATGTAGCTTTCTGGAAGCTGACTGGGGAGTTTGTTTATCCAAGGTTTGAACTGTGGCCATTTGGAACAAACTTGTTTTGTCTTTTGATTTGACGATGTCTTAATCATTAAATATCTCAATTATTTTTCAATGCAAGAAGAATTTTAAAAATGTGGAGACTCATTAACATAAGCATGATTCTCTGTCCACGTATGATTTAATTACATGGCCAGTTAAATGACTATCAGCAACATAAAGTGTGTGAGCTGGGCTTTGGTCTGTAAACTCCCACTCCTGATCCTGTGGTATTGAGTAAAACATGTTTTAAATTCCTTGTTTGGAAACCTTAAAGGGTGTAAAGATTGTTTTCCCAACAGGAACGTCTAGGCCTCGGTGTTCTTTACTCTTTGGCGTGAATCACGTCACAGCTCAGCCTTTACTCGTGACCTGCTCTTTCTTCCCTCCTCAGCCTTCATAACTAACAAATAATAATTCATTCCTTTTCCTGTTTCTATATTATCTCACCACCTCAGGCTCACTCAACCCTCTAGGTGTGTCCTGCCTGTCATCTAGCTTGAAATCGTACTTGTTTTATGACATCTTGATTAAACCCTTCCATCCAGCTTTTCTTGATCTAAAGGTGTCAAAATTAGTCCGTTTCCTCTTGCGGCTCTTTATGCAAGGCTCATTATTGGCAGAGCATTCCTTGTGTTGGTTGAGGGCAAGAAGTCTGTACTGTGATTCGCCCCCTTCCCAATATCCCCATTTGGCCTGCAAACAAAGTAGACATTGAGAGGAGCAGCTTCTGCAAACTGGATTTGACAAATCGTGCAAGAGTAAAATCAGGAATATCTATGGGTAGGATGGGCAATTTAAAGGGAGGTGGAGAATATGGGGGAATAACAGGGGAGAGAGTCTCAGGTTCTCTGTGACTTGGAGTAGGGAGGAGGTGGAGGGGTGTAACACAAGAGGGAGTCTCCTCTGGGTTGAATCCTGCAGCAGTTGACCCATGGTGCCTGGGAGCCCCCAGGAGACAGGTTCACCTGCATCCAGAGAAGAGGAGCCTTGGGCTATGGGAAAGGTGTGGGGAGAAGTGGCTACAGAGTTAAGGACTGGAAAACTGCAATCTCTAACATGAGGAAAAGTGGGAAAAGAGGAGAAGAGGTAGTCGCATCAGGAGCAGAAAATAAAGATGAAAGGGATTAAGAGGTGCAACCTTCCAGATATAAAATAAATAAGTCACAGGGACGTAATGTACAGCACAGGGGATATAGTCAATAGTATCACAATAATTTTGTACGTCGAGAGATGGGTAATACACTTATTGTAGTGATTAATCACTCTGTAAGGTATATAAATGCCAAATTACTGTGTTGTACACCGGAAACGAATATAATATTGGATGTCCGCTAAAATTTAAAAATAAATAAAAATTTGAAAAGTAATGCGGGAAGGCAGAGGAGGCTGAGTGAGCAATGAGGACACTGGCATGACCGGGCCTCAGTGTCTGAAAGGTTTATTATAAAGTCCTCTTTAGAGGCAGAACCCAGGGCAGAAATCTCAGCTATGCTCTATTTTATTTACACTCTTCAAGCCTCTTTAGGTCTGTCCCACAGAAGCTTCTTTGAACATCTAATCAAATAAAACACATAACACCTGACACAGAGTAATTCTCAATAAATGATGAGCCTCTTCCATCTCTCAAAACGATGGGGCAGAAAGGGGAGCCGATTCTGGGTGGTGAGCACATAATGTGATGCATAGGTGATGGGATGTGGACTTGTACATCCGGAAACTATCTAATTGTTACCAATTAATGTCACCCCAATAAATTTAACAATAAAATTTAAAAGACAAAAGCAAGCAAAATGATGGAGCAGATGGCTGTGGGGTGTGTTCTAGGACTCCTTGACTAGCAGCTAAAAGCACAGACTCACAGTCAGATACAATTAGATTCAAGTTTAGTCTGATTAGACCTACGGTGAATTCAGACCTGTCTGTCATAAACATGTTATCTTGATCACGCTAGGTAACTTCCATGAGCATCCATTTTCCTCATTTTCAAAAGAGACTTAATAAAATATATCTCAAAGAGGTCTTAGAAATAATTTCAGTAAGGACTAGGTATGCCTTATTTGTACCTCTTAGCATAGTTCCTGGCATAGATTAAGTCCAATAAATTCTAGGCAGGGTTATCAGGACTATAGCAATTAAGTAAGTGCTTTGTCCTTGACTGAGCTTTCTTAGGCTGATCTATGAAACAATTTAGTTCTACAAAAGTATATTATTGCACATTCACTATGGCAAGGCACAGGGCTAGACTCTGAAGGGACTCGAAGAAGAAGAACATATAATACTTGTCTTCAATATGTTTACAGTTTCATGGAGTAGACAGGCATGGACACATTAGCAATAAAAGGTTCAGTTATAAAATGGGGGAAGGAGGTGTTAATTCTTATTGCAGAGACCCACGAGTCCCTGGCAGCTGAATCTTGAAGAATGAATAGCATTTCAAAAGCAGAGAATTGCAGGAATGTTGCCTTAGGGAGTTGAAACAGCTGTGCAGAACCACTAGATATGCGTATGCTTGATGTGTTTGGAGAACAACTGATTTAGAGTTTGTGTGGATGTATGTGTGTATGTGTGTGTGTGTGTTTGCATGTTGCAGGTTGCTAGAAATAATTACATACTTGATTCTTGTTTTTGGTTTTTTCTTTTTAAATGATGGAAACTTTTTCACTCAATTATGTTTTCACACAAACTCTCATAAGATTTTGTACAAGGTAAGGTTCAGTGAAATTAATTAAATTGAAGATGCTTTCTCATTAGATTTTAATTTCCCAAATATCCCAAGGTTTATTGCATTTTTTGCCTGATACATTTATTTTATAACACTGTTCCAATTAATATGTGTAGGTGTCTCTGCTGACAGTGTTTCATAAATAATAATAGCATGGATCTTTACGTTTGCATAGCAATTTACTTTGCTTTGAATAATTCAGCCTTCATACCAGGCTCCATAAAACTGTAAGAATTTGGCCACCGTGTAGGCTTTTGATTCAGGCTGATCATCATGAGGTTTCTTCCTGTCAAGGAACAGTCACAAAGGAAGGTGTCTTCTGCCTCTTTGAGTGAAAGGACCTGGAGGGGGACGTCAGGAGAAGAGGTCATTCCCCCACACAGGAGACAGCTGACCCAGAGATGAACGAAAGAGAAATGAGCCGAAGACTGGATGGAGACCAACATCCTCATCAAATGAGCTCAGCTGGATTATTCAGTTCTGACTTACATCATCATGAAGAGAAAGAAGGAGGGAGAGCAGAAAGAAGAGGAAGAAGGGCATGCTAATGCTGTTTTTGGTGTGGCACAGGCAAGAACACACGTCAGAATTCAGCGGATGGCTGGAGGGACCCGGTCATTAACTGTAGTTGACATCAATTCTTTTAGTAAGAACATAAGTAAGTAAAAAACAAAATAAAATAAACAAGAATTATGAGAATCAAAGGATTATTAATTCAATGTTCATTTTGTACTATCCATGCACTATTGTGTTGTGAGCTGACTGAATTTTATCTAGCTGCTCTGACATTGCTGCTTTTCCCTCATTACTGGAAGGTTCCCTGGAGTCTACACTCTCCTTTAGCTCCCTCCTTGTTCCTTCTTTTCTCACATTTACAGAAAAATCATTTACACCAGCTTGTGATACTCAATTCCTCCATCATATTTCTCTTTTTTTCTATTGTAAGAATAATAGTAATTGTCCCATGATTCATTCACTCACTGGTCAACTGGGAGTTCTCACCTCACTGGACCTCTCCCCATTTGCACGAGGAACCACCTCATTGACACAATCTCTTCTTTCCTACCAGCTTCTCCTTCTCCTGGGTTGCTCTTTCTCAAATTCTCCTTCATTCTTGTTACCAGGATATCCCTGAGGGTGGTGTCCCTCAGGGATCCAGGGCTCTTTACACTACTCTCTACGTGAAATCACTTAGTCTTCTGGTTTTGTACATTATTTGTATTTTATTGGCTCTCAAGTGTTTGCCTCTGACTTATGCTCTGAACTCTAAACTTTTATATCCACCTGCCTACTTCCCACAGCCAAAACCAAACTCCTAATTCCCTCCCCAGAATTCATTCTTCCAAAGTTCTGATCGTCTCAAGTGTCATCTCTACTTTTCTGATGTTCAATTCCCAAATCTTAAGCCATCTTTGACTCAATTTTTTTTTCACTCCCCACATCTACTCCATCAGCCATTACCTTTACTCAGTACAGTAGATTCTCCATTAACCAGAACTCTAGCATCTGGAACCAGCAAAATTGAGTTTCAACTAATGGAGAGTAAACTTACATTTATCCAACATCTATCAATCCCCATGAGTGCCAGTTAACTGAGAGTCTACTGTATTTTAAAAATGTTTACTAAGTGCCTATTGTGTGTCTGGTACTATTCTGAAAGCTGCAGACAAAAGTCCTGCTCTCTAATTCTGGTGACTAAAGTAATCAAGTCACCTTTCACCTCCTACACATCACCACCACTACTACCCTAGACAAAACCACCCAAATCTCCATGAATTATTTCAATAGCCTCCTGTTTCCACCCTTGCCTCCCATAGTCTCTTCTCTCCATACCAGTCAAAATGATTATTTAATCAGATGTCTTTTCTCTGTTTACTCATATAACCCTCCAATGGCCCTTCATTTCACTCAGAATAAAATCCATGGTCTGTTGCAAAACCCACTAGGCTCTATGTGGCCTTGGTCCTGCGATTGTGCTGCTATCCCCTTAGCACCCTGCCTTCCTCTTCTCCAATGTTTCTCCAACCACATCAGCCTTCTTGCCCAAACACAGCCCACAACACAGGCCCTTAGTTCCTGCTGCTCAGCATATTCCTACACTTCAGATCTTCACTAACATATCAGGCCTTCCCTGATCTTTAACATGAAATAGCACTCATGCCTTCATGACTCTCTCTTGCCCTTACCCTGTTTTCTAAGTTTGTATGCACAGCTTGGCAGTATTCCATCTAGAATGTTCACCTTTGAAAACTATGACTTTGTTTTGCTCACAGCTGTATATCTCCATCTCTTAGAGCAGTGTCTGGAAAATATTACGCACTCAATACATATTTATGTAATTCTCTTCAATCCTAGTATTCTATAATTTGTTCATTTTCGAGTATATAAAAATGCTCCTTTCGATCACAGGTCTGTGTTTGTGACCCAGCTAAACACTGGTAAGTGTGCCATTTCTGTGTGGCTCAGGGGCAGGGAACCTCAGCTCCCTGTGACCTCATTAACAGGCTGTTCTACCCATGGTTAATTATAAACTTTCAAACCTAAAATTAAGTATTTCATCTCTTTGTTGGGACTAGTTTCCCATATCTGCTGAACTATTAAACTGAGAGCCTTCTGTAAATATTCCATTACAAAGTTCTTGGGAGGTGGTACCAGTAATTAGCATTCAGTGGTTTATGGTTCTCTGGGTCAAATGAATCACCTTGAAATTTGGCATGTGTATAAACAATGCAGTCAGATGAACTATGTCCAAGGAAAATAAATGTATGCACTCTGGTAGTGAACTATGTAGGACACCATTTCAATCTATCATGAAGGCTGGAACATTTGAGAAATTATGGCTAAAAAGAGTCCTTATGCAGAAATTCTCAGGTAAAAAAATAACTTGGGGACCTTGAAATATATAATTTAACTAAAATGCAGCGTATCCAGGCAACAAGAACATTGGTCCCATATTTAGCTACCACTGCCCAACTCATTGCCACCTAAGCTCCTGCCACATGACATGTTTTTCATTCTGTGTCTTAGCTCTGAACTTTTGCACGTACTTTCAGGTATGCTTGGTCTGTTTTTGCCTCCTGACTCAAGCACTGCAAATTCTCTTTACAAGATTCAGTTTTACAACCACCTTCTTGTTTAAGTATTTTCTGAATCCTTTGGTAGATATAGTTGCCTTGTCTCCTCTGTTGTCATATCAGTTTGCACATGTGTCTAATCCCCTGCATTAATTTGCTCATGACTTCATCTGCTCTCATCTCTGTTGGCTCCTTCAGGATAGGAAATATTTTTGTTATTGTCATATTTCCAGCATCATTGTATCTTTGTCGTCTAATGGGTTAGGCAATCCTAACTCATTATCTTCTTATAGTGAAGTGTCTTCTCATAGCTTTGTCTGATGAATTAAGAAAATGGCCTCAAGTATTATGCCTTCTGTAAAGTTTTTTTCAACTTCTAAAGATCCTCATAGACTCTCATATAACATGAACTTGTTTATATGAAACAGTATACTTCAGAGTAATTGCTTTTCCTACCTCAGATACATAGACTAGTATAATAAACATTTTTGAAACAGTACACTTCAGAGTAATTGCTTTTCCTACCTCAGATACATAGACTAGTATAATAAACATTTTTTTTTAATGTTAGTGCCTCCTTAAGCAACTTGTTATGAAAAGGATCAATACTATAATGCCTTTTCATCTCTTTTTCTGCTGAAGAGCCCAAAACAGCAAGGTGGGCATAATTTAATCATCCTCATAAGATTCTTCATTAAGTAGGAAGGAGAAGGTTATTTCCAGTTTGTTTTCTACCTTATATTGGATTTACAGATGAGAGAACTAGGTCATTGACTGATAGAATGGACCACTCAGTTATTCACTAAGTTATGGCTAGAAAATAACGTTTATAGCTTCATTCTTTGTTTTTGTATGTCTCTTGGTAATACTCATATCTAGGTATTACAAAACCTAATTGCAAACTGAATGAGTATTCACTAATTGTTTCTCAAATATCTTAGAAATAATCTCTTTCCTCTTTTTTTTCTAATAAACTAATACGTTTCTTTTTGTTCTTTCTTTTTTTAAACTATACTTTTGCTTTGCATTATTATTCTGCTTTATATTATTATTATTGACCAAATTCTGCCTTCCATTGTCATTACTAGATTTTCAGTGCTTACCTATTTATCTGGCCTTATTGTTAGATGTTTACTGACTCTGTCCCTATAAACAATGCTTTAAGGTCAAGGACTGTCATTCATTTTTGTAAACTCCTAATCCTAGGTGCTACCTGTGGGTGAGACTGTCTTGGATGCTTTTGCATCTTGATGAGACAAACATTTCAGGACATGGCAATAAAAATGAAGGCTTATACTTCCCCTTCATGCCCCATTAAGCACAGTGCTGACTACCCCACAGCCAGTGTTTTCAGCCCACTCCCACAGGTGACAGTCTTCAGTGCTCATATTCTGTGACACCTCAGGATGAGTGGAGCTGTTTCAGAAAAATGAGAGCTGTTTTGTCCTTAGTCTGTGCCCAAACCTCACAGGAAGGCCCACTCATAGCAGCTCCAGCGGGGAGAAGGTGTTCTAGTCACTTCCATTTACATTCACCTGGCTAGATTCTAGGAGTCCATGGAAACCTCCAGTTATAATTTCCTATTGCCTTATTTGATCTACAATGGGACAAGCCATTTCCTAATATTTATAGAAAAATACAATGCCAGCAAGCATGATTTCTCAATAAAACTCTTTAGCGAGCTCCGCAGACATTCCTTTTTCTTGCTTACATTGATGGATAGGCAGTCAGGCTGCAGAAAGGGGCACACGAGCAGTACTTGCTAGCTTTCTGCGTCTAGCTGAGAAGGGCAATTATTACCTGACCTGCCAGGAGGCTCAGGTCCGAGGTAGTGGATTTCCCACACGATCTCCCTAATATAGCACTTAATAAGTTGATAGAATGAAATTATTAATCTTTTCATGCCCTTGCTCCCTCTGCTTCTCAGCTTCCCACAGTATATAACTCAAGTGCTTAAAAAGATATGTGTTAAATAAAATTCGTTTTGCTTCTTCTAAAGAGCTGCTGAAATTGATGCCCAGAATTTACATTTTCTCCATCTGACTTTTTTTTTTAATGGGGGGGCGGCATGGAGGACATGATCTATTCTTCACACTGGATTGTATGTTCTGACTTTACCGTGATTTATGTTTCAGCCTGGGCAGAACATAACCCTCTCAGTCCCTTCCAGATCCAGTCCCCCAGAATCCAGTGGCTTCTACCCCTAGACATCACATTTCCTCACCAAACTATCTAGGTACATTTTGATAAACTTTTAACCTTTCATTTTGTCCTGGTTTCCCATAGCTGTTACAACTATGTGGGGAGCTAGACACCAAATCTTAATGTGGTCTGGAGATTAAATGAAACAAGACAACTCTTTTTTCAGGGGCCATAATTCTAATTTATTTATTTATTTTTATTTTTTAAAGATTTTTTTTAAATTGTTTTTGACAGAAAGAGATAGAGACATAGAGAGACAGGGAGAAGGGAGGAGGGTCCAGAGCCGTCTCCATAGTTGTGCATCATTAGTTTTTCCACGTAGTTTCATTCCACACAGGTGGGCAGGGGCCTCGCAGGGTAGGAACCAGGCAGGGGCCTCCCATATTACAACTCACCCTGGCAGGAACTGAGTTGAGGTCACCCCCCCACCCCCATGGGAAGCACATCCTAGTTCACCATATGGGTCCACACAGGCTGGGGCCAGGGTCGGAAATCTGTCCTGGGACCTCAGGGCTGCAAAGTGACACTCAACCCGCTGAGCCATTCTGGCATCCCCAATTCTAGGTTATTTTTAAATGGGAAAAAATCTCACTGGATTCACCTTTAAACAGAATTTAATATCATTGATTTGGACAAGTGCTCTAGATTGGGTTAGCATTTGCCCCCCTCTGTTTCTCAGAATTCCTGATAACATCATCCTGGATTCAGTAGGAAATACTCATTTTCCCAAAGCTTAACCTTTAATATAGTGCTTCTTGAACCTATTTCTACCCCTAATTCTACTGTTGAAACGAGACTGTTGAGGTGACTAGGTGTGCACAAGACTATCAAATTCTGTCAGTGATTTATTGCTCTCAGATGAGTTTTGAAATTTTCACCTGATGCTTTGAGAGAAGAGAATACGGTTCATCCCTTCCCAGTAAATCATGGATTTAAAAACCAGAGGAAGCCGGATGGCTCAGTGGGTTAAGCACTCACTTTGCAGCCCTGGGGACCGAGGATCGAATCCCAGCCCCAGCCCATGCAGATGCATGTGCTGAACTGGGGAGTGCCCCCAGTTCAGTTCTCACCGGGGTGAGACCCCGGCCCAGTTCCTGCCCTGTGCAGCCCCGCCCACCTGTGGAATGAAACTATGTGGAAGAACTCATGATGCGCAACTATGGAGACTGCTCTGGGCCCTCCCCCTTCTCTCTGTCAAAAACAATAAAAAACAAACAAAAAAAACCAATCTTCACTGTTTTGGGAAATGTGTATCTCTCCCTCTCTATAAATAGTAATAATAATAACAAGGTTGGACAGGTGATTCATAGAGGACCATTTGAAGAGGAAGACAGAGAGGAGCTCCTACAATTATATCAAATTTAAATCTTAATACAATATAAAAATGAATAACAAATTCTTGGGAGATTTTAGGAGAGCTGCCACAATAATCAGAGTAGATTTTTTGGTTAGAAAGTTTTAAGGTATAGGGGATGCCAGCATCTCTCCACAGGTTGAGCGCTTGCCTTGCAACCACAAGGTCCGGAGGAGATCAAATCCTGGCCCTGCCCTTGCAAACCATATGCTGAACTGGGGTGCACCTCCCATGCGGAAGGCCCTCACTTCAGTTCCCACCCTGCATGGCCCCACATCCACCCGTGTGGAATAAAACTATGTCACAACTAATGATGTACAATTACGGAGACTGCTCTGGGCCTTCCTCTTTCTCTCTGTCTGTTTCTGTTGCTCTCTCAAACAAGAAAATAAATCTTAACAAAAAAAGACAAAGCAAGTTTTAAGGCATAGATGGCAATCGATGTATGGAGGGAGGGTGGAAGGCACTTGTTTTTCTCTTTTAAAATTAGAATACAACTGTCCTCAAAGTCAATGTCCCCTCAGATGGAAAAGACTGACCTTTTTTTCCTATGCTTTTCAGAACTATGAAAATTAAATGAACTTTATAATTATTTTAACTTGCAAAATCATCTGAATTGCTTAAACTTCAAGCATCAAGCATCATTTGATATAATATCACCTGAATTATCCCCTGGAAGAAGGTAGGAATTGACACCAAGGTTCTTTTTGAGGCTCTAACACCTCATGCCAGTTGCTAAAATAATCTCATGTTTAAAATGAGTTAGAGTGACCCTGCTTCGTAGAATGTGTGTGTGTGTGTGTGTGTGTGTGTGTGTGTGTGTGTGCGTGCGTGCGTGCGTGTTTGGCACTGAAATTATTAAATGGTTCAAATCAGAAATACAATGTTTGCAATTAATCTGTTGGGTTTTTTTTTTCTGTTTATAAGAACAATTTGTGGTTTAATCAATATGGTTTTGTGCAACTCCCCTGGATACAATTTTTCTGTTTTAAGAATCCTATCATGTTATTCACATTGATCTTTCTTAATTTTAAACTGTCCAAGGCCATTACTCAGAGAATATCTTTGATATCTTTGAATGTTTCTGAAACTCATCCAATTCATCTGTGGAAACAGACAAAATGAGAGACCACTGGATGGGCGACCAGTGTTTCTTTTATCAGCTCTTGCAGTCAATTTGGATCTCTCTCCCTCAATGATTTTTCTCTTTCAAATCTCAGCAGCAAACATTCCCTTCCCTTCCCTAGAGCTCTGCTCAGGGTATTACTCATTATTTGTCTCAGGAGTCAGATTATTTTTAGTAGCTCAATCAAGAGTTTGAACAAATGCTGCATTTCAAATAAGGAAAATCCTCAGTAAAGTCAGGCTTCTGACTTTGCAGCTGAGAGGCAGAGGAGAAAGAAGACAATTCAAGTCTCTCTGCTATTTGTGACATATGGGCATGCCCGGTGGGCTTCTGAACCTTCTATTTTACTGGATCCTGAAAGTCTCTCCTTGTGAGTGTACCGGCCCAGGCCTCTCAGCTCCTTTCCCTTAAGAAAGTTGACCATTCCTCACACCATGTATCCCCAGAAGAGAAAAATCTTCAGCTCACCGAGTTTTCTCCCCCAACTGCCTTCCAGAGATGCTAGGACACGGTGAAAGTAAAGGTTTGCCTTCTAAACATCAGCCTGTATCTTAGCACCCACAGAATCTTCTTTTTCTTCTTGCCTTTTCTTTTAAAATAGAAGCATTTCTTCTGACAACCTCTTAGAACCTACTCCAGGGATTTCCCTCAAATCTTCTATTTAAGAAAACAGATAGCAATGGAGCAGAGGCAATGTGAGGATGATGGAGAGGGAAGGAGTGAGGGGGCCACTGTTTGTTATTCAGGAAAAATAAAGACATGATCTACTATTAGAACGTAGAGATCCCCAACATTCTGACATGCAGGGGCTACTGTGGTATTTGATGGGAAGAAGACTGTTATGAACTAGCTTTCATTATATTGAAATTTTAGCCCCCACGGTGACAGGGGTTTTAAAAAGTGATCAGGATATGATAGCAGAGTCCTCGTGAATGAAATTAGAGCCTTTATAGAAGGGACCCCAGAGAGCTCCCTCCCTCACTTTCACCACGTGAGGACATAGTGACAAGATACTGAATCTGCCGGCACCTTAATCTTAGACTTCCCCGCCTCTAGAACTGTGAGGACTAAATATTATTCTTCATAAACCACCCAGTCTGTGATGGTGTTATAGTAGTCTGAACCAACTAAGATAAAAACAATGTTAAATTCTGCAGAATCTCAGGATTATTCCCAGAGCTATTGTATTGTTTAATGCCCATCTGGTAGTGTATAAATTCTCGCTCCCTTACCCTTTGCCTCTCTATATATAAATTCACACACACACACACACACACACACACACACACACACACACACACTTTCTAAAACAGAACTTTCTGTTTGAAACTCTTGTCTCTTGATTAAGGGCAAGATGCAGCCAAATTTCTTCAGCATTTTCCTGTTTATGTCATTAAAGTACACTTCCTTTAAGAGTCTTGTTGAGAGGATCCCGTTTATTTTTCCTTTGTTCAATTGTGTCCAACCTTTCCATAGCAACCAATCTAGCCATGGTTTTGCTGTGTGACCATGTGCAAATGTTAATGTAGAATAAGATTCTGCTCCTTCTACCCCATTCATATTGCTTAGAAATGACAATTGTACAACCCGAATTGGAATTTGAATAGAGCATATACAGTCAACATATTATCTTAGAAACTAGCACAGGCTGCTGGAAATAAAAAGCCCTAGGGGGAGCCGGGATGGCTCAGAGGGTTAAATGCTCGCTTTGCAGCCCCCAGGGTCTGAGGATCGAATTCCAGCCCCGGCCCCCAGCCCCCAGCCCCTGCAGACTCATATGCTGAACTGGGGTGTGGACCCCAGTTCGGTTCTTGCCAGAGCAAGCTTCCCATGTAGGAGGCCCCCAGTTCAGCCCTCAGCTAATGGGGACATGCCTACCATGTGGGAGGCCCCCTCTCACCCCCCACCCACCTGTATGGAACAAACCCATGTTGAAAACTGATGATGTACAACTATGGAGACTGCTCTGGGCCCTCCCCCTCCTCTCTGTCTCTGTCTGTCAAAACCAATACAATAAGTCTTTAAAAAAACACTAAAGTGTTAAGCTGCTCATTCCATTTCAAATTTTTCTGGTTAAAAAAAACATAGATTAATAATTTTTCAAAATCTTTGTTTTGCTACTTACTATAAATGATCAAATACAACTATTCAATTTAGTAGGTGAGCTAAAGGAAAGTATGCAATTTTGAAGATTTTTAAATAACCTAATAAGGTGTATCTAGATGTGCCCCTTGCCATTTTCTAGCATTTTTTTCTTTTTGTCTAATTAATAAATTGAATCATTGGTTTCTCCTCCTCCTTTATTTCTCTCTCTATAGATCTCTTTGCAAAGAAACAATGGATGTTACAATCATTCCTCTTATTAATAATTTCAATAGAAAATAGGAAAATGTGTTTCATTTAATAAAAAATAATACCGATTACTCTCTCTTGCATCATGTTAAATATTGAGGCCAATTATATCTAGACAATTTGTGTGGGCATTGAAATTGATGAGTAATAGATTAGAGAATTGTTAGTTTTTTTCAAGGTATAACACAGAAAATAGAGTATTGTATTTCTAAATTAAAATCTCTCAAACTGTGGACATATTTGGCCATGTGTTGAACACACACGCAGTTTCAATAGACCTGAGCAATATATATTCTGTTGAATCTCCTTTTTGCTGAAAGATTAACATGGTATACATTTTTAGGGGATACAACAATCACTCTGACCATTAGTTTGTTTGTTCGGTTTTTGTTTGTCTGTTTGTTTGTTTTTTACCTGTACCCACTAGCAATGCTATATCTTTCAAACTTATATTTAGCATTAACTTTTCACATCAACACTTGCCATTTTTAATTAAATATATATAAATTCTTAATATACAGCCACTTATCATTTTATTTTTCTGTGACAGGTAAACTGCTGTGCAAGTGAAAATTGATTAAAGGAACTATGAATCCCCAGCTTGTAATAGAGAAGATTGATGCAGACCTCTATAATATTGTTCACATATTTGAGAAACTAACTGTGGGATAACAGATTCACTTTACAGGGTATAGCTCCAGAGGCAGTACTATTCATTTTTATTCAGTAAACATTTATTGAGAACCTTCCCTGTGCCACTCACTGTACTATTATAGATGCAGAAGATAACAAAGTGAATAAGACATTTTTCTGCTCTTGAGGATCAAACTGGCTATTGAAACTCAAATGGTCAAAGTTTCAGGGAAGACAATTTCATTCCAACACAAAGACAGATTCTCTAACAATGAGAACTGTTCACAAAGGTAACAAGGTGTCCTGTGAGCTCTCATCACTACATAGTGCTGTGATACTCCAGGATGGTGTTTAATAGAGGCAGCATGTAAGGTAATGGACTCAGTAGCTGGATAATGCTAGACATGAATGAGTTTCAGAAAAACATCATCAGTGCAGGCATCTGGCTATAGTTCATAGTGTGGGAAAGCAAGTGGGCCCTGGGAGCTGCGTCAGGGGGAACCCAGAAGCTGGTTCAGCAAGAATGCTAGAGGTGAATCACAGGAAGGGTGTGAATAGTTCAGGAACTATATGTGAAGGTGCCTGGCAAATATTGCTACCTCCTTTTGAAGCCTGTGGGAGATACCTTTTTGGTTTAATATAAAAAGACCTTCAGAGTCCTTAACTGCAAATGCCCCAGTTAACAGGATAGCCATATTTGGCAAATAAAAACACCAATTACCCAGTTACATTTGAATTTCAGATGAAACACAAATAGATTTCATTGTTCTATTTGCTAGTTCTTTTCAAAAAGTTTTCTTTTTGTATAACCAGATAGTTGATGATGATGATTCCAGATGCTTTGAAAGGCAAGATTAGAGAAAAAATGGTCTCACTTTGAATAAAAAGTAGATTTTGAGGTCCTATGAAAAGAAAAAAATGTCTCATATGCAATTATATTACTGGTGGGGAGCTTAGGAGGAAGTTGTGCCTACAAGATACAGATTTGGAAACTCAACATGTGACTAGCAATTGGAAGTGAGAGGAAGACAATGCCAAAGCAGCTGGTTAAACAAACCAGGTTTTAGGACAAAGCCCAGTGGACACCAACAATTATAATGGAGACTAAATTGAGAGTCCATAAAGTTAACCAGTTGGGTGACATTTAATAGTTGTTTTATCTACCATGGGGGAGGGGTGCCCTTAGTTTTATCATTTATAAATTGGGGAATACGATATAAGATTATAATACACTGCCTGAGATAGGTAAGTAATCAATAAATTTAACATTATAGTCTGTATGTTGCAGTTTTCTTACCTTCTCACCTGCTCTATGAACTAAGTTTTGTTTTGTTTTGTTTTGTTTTTTAATTCTGAAGTGGTTCTTAACATTTTGGTTTGGATTGAGCCTTTGTGAAAACCTGATGCAAGGGTCCCCAAAGCCCATCTATGACTCCAACTTTTCAGTGTTACCTGAAGGCAGGGGACATCCAGGGTGTGTATACTTTATTATCACTTGAGTTCTGGGGTCCCCAAGCTTAAATCCTTTCTAGCTTTGCAGGCTGCAGCGTAGTTCAGGAATTCTTACAATGAAGACAGAAATAGGTACTGTTGTTCTCTATGGACATATACTGGGTGAGAATAGGGTAGGCATGAGGAGGTTCTGCCATTTCTTTTCCAACTGTCCCATGTGGTAACCAGGCAGAAGACATACATCCCTTTGCTCTTCCAGCATCATCTATGATGTCACTTCGAACTGTTTGAGACGCTGTAACAGTTCATTATTTATCCGCTAGTGGCTTTCTCTTCCCTGCTTTTCTTAGTCGCCCCAGCTTTCTCTCATCTACTTCCCTTTTCCTCTAGAATTCTCCCATTCTGTCTTTTAACTAAACATAATATGAAAGAGACATGTAATTTAGATTTTCTATTATTTTTACTGAATATATTTTATGCTCTTTCTTTGGAATTTTAAATAGTCAGCCTTTATATGCTTTACTTTGACCCCTCTCCTCCCCCCGCCCTCAAAAAGAATGCTTCCATTTTGAGTTAATTTTTGTATATGGTGACAAATAGCAATCTAGTTTCATTGCTTTGCATGTGGCATTCCAATTTTCTCAGCAACATTTATTGAAAAGACTTACTTTTCTCCACTGTATGTTTTTGGGTCCTTTGTTGAAAATTTTATATATATAGTTTCTAGGCTCTCAATTCTGTTTCATTGGTCTACATGCCTGGTTTTTGTTGTTGTTGTTGTTGTTTGTTTGTTTGTTTGTTTTGTCATACTGTTTTTATTATTATAGCTTTATTATTATAATTTGAAATCAGAGTGCATTATATCTCTGACTTTGTTCTTTTACATCTGGATTGTTTTGGCTATTTGGGGTTTTTTGTCATTCCATACCAAGTTGATGATTTTTTGTTTTATTTCTCTGAAAAATGCCATGGGAATTTTTATGGGGTTTGCATTAAATATGTATATTGTTTTGTATAATATGACCATTTTAACTATGAGTATGTTGGCTCTTCCAATTCATGAACACAGAATATTTTTCTATTTCTTTGTGTCATCTTCAATCTCCTTCAACCAGGTCTTGTAGTTTCTAATATACAGGTCCTTTACATCCTTTAAGTTTATTCCTAAATATTTTATTCTTTTTATTGCAGTTGAAAATGGAATTGCTTTTTTCATTTGTTTTCCTGAGATATAAGTGTTAGGAACACAATGAATTTTTATATATTAGTTTTGTATCTTTCAATTTACTGTATTTATTTATTGTTTCTAATAGGGTGTTTTTGGTGGGCTTTTAGGGTTTTCATGACATCTACCAAAAGGGACAATGTTATTTCTTCATTCCCAATTTGGATACCTTTTATTTCTTCCTCTTGCCTGATTGTTCTGGCTAGGACACTGTTTTGCATAACAGTGGTGACAGGGGGCATCTATATCTTGTTCCTGATCTTAAAGAAAAAGTTTTCAGTTTTTCACCATTGAGTATGGCATATATGGCCTTTATTATATTGAAGTACTTTCTTTTTATCTTTTCACATTTATAGAGAGAAATTATCTTTTTGTCTTCAGTGCATATTTATTTCTATTTTACTTTTGACAGATAGAGAGAGAGACAGAGACAGAGACAGTCAGAGAACCGAACCGTGTATATTGAAGTACTTTCTTTTTATACCCATTTTATTGAGTGTTTTAATCATAAATAGTTGTTACATCTTGTTAGTACATTTTACGTGTCTCTTCATATGATCGTGTGATTTTTATCCTTTATTTTATTAGTATGGTTTATCACATTGATCAATTTCTACCATCCTTGTACCCCTCGAATGAACCCTACTTGTTTATGATGTCTTACCTTTTTTAACTTATTATTGTATTCAATTTACTAGTACTTTGTTTATAATTTTTGCATCTATAATCATCAGAGATATTGGTCTATAACCGTTTGTGTGTGTGTGTGTGTGTGTGTGTGTGTGTGTGTGTGCATGCGTGCTGTCCTTGTCAGTTTTTCATATCATAAAATGGATTAGCTTCTTCAATGTTTTGGATGCATTTGAGAAGGATAGGTATTAAATCTTCTTTGAATGTTCACTAGTGAAGCCATCTGGTCCTGGAATTTTACTTTTTGGAAGGTTTTTTATTGTTTTAATTTCTTTACTGTTGATTAGTCTATTTAGATTTTCCTGTTCTTCATGTTTCACTCTAAGAGGATTGCATACTTTTAAGAACTTGCCCATTTCTTCTAAGTTATGAACTTTGGTCTCAGAGAGGATTTTATGAATTTGACCTGAAAGGCAAGGGAACTAAAACAAAAATGAGACTATATCTAACTAAAAAGTTTCTGCTCAGGAAAAAACACAAACAAAAAGAAAACAAAAACAAACAAAGTAAACCATTAGCAGAACAAAAAGGCAATCAACTGAATGGGAGAAGATATTTGCAAACAATTCCTTCAATAAGGGAGTAATGTCCAAGATAGATAAAGAATTCATACAAATAAACAACAACAAAAACCATCAAATCAAAAAATGGACAGAGGACTGAACAACACTTTTCCCAAGAAGACATACAAATGGCCAGCAGATATATGCAAAGACACTTAACTTCACTAGCTATAAGGCAAATGTGAATCAATGCCACAATGAGATATTACCTCATACCTGTTAGAATGGCTTTTATCAATAAGACAAGAAAAAACAACTGTTGGAGAGGACGTGGAGATAATGGAACCCTCATATACTGCTAGTTGGAATGTAAATTGGTGCAGCCACTATTGAAAACAGCATGGGATTTCCTCAAAAATTTAAGAATAGAGCTACCAAATGACCCAACAAGCCTTCTGGGTATCAACCTAAAAACTTTGAAAACATTTGTTCATAAGGATACATGTACCACAAATGTTCATTGCAGCAATTTTTACAGTGTACAAGAATGGAAACAACCTAAGTGTCCTTCAGTGGATGATTGGATAAAGATGCGGTACATGTATACAATGAAATATTGCTAAACTATAAGAAAAGATGAAATGCTGCCATTTGCAAAAATGTGCATGGATCTTGAGATCATCATACTAAGCAAAATAAGTCGGACAGAAAGAGACAAAAACCATATTTCACTCACTCATATGCAGAATATAAAACAAAAAGCAAAAAATGAACCAGCTAAACAAACAAAAAAACTGATATACACAGACAACAGTACGGCCGTTACCAGAGGGGAATGGGGGAGGACGGAGGTAGAAAAGGGTAAAAAGGATCAAATATATGGTGACAGAAGAAGACTTGACTTTGGGTGGTGGACACAATGCAATATATACATGATGTATTACTTGAAACCTATATAATCTTATTAACAACTTCATCCCAATAAATTTCATAATTTTTTTATAGTATGCTTCCAACTAATAGGCAATTTTGGATTAACATTTTTCCCCCAATAGTTTATATCCTACTAATTTTTATAAAGTTCTCACTTCAGTATTATACCTGGCTTTTCCCCTAAATATGTACTCACAAAATCTTCTATCGTTTCTTGGACTTTTGGTTAAGATCAAGTGTAGAATCAAAATCTTCTATTAAATTGTTTCTTTCAAAACAATCAGACACTCTGCAAACTACTTTATACTGCATGTTTGTTTGTTTGTTTTCTAATTTTTAAATTGTATTTTATTTTGTATTTTTTATTTTGTCACTCCAAATAGAAATGAGTTTGCTGGGGCTGATTTGTTGTAATAGTATAGAGTAATTTTTTTAAAGATAAATGTCTTTCAGTGCTTTCTTCATTTCTGACTATTTTGAAGGTTGGTGGCTGCTTGTCTCATAGCCCTTTCCAGATTGTATTTTGTGTCTCTCAGTAAAGCCAGTATCTATCTGACATATGGTAAGAGATGACCTTGAGTTTTTTTAATAGATAAAGTGCAATCTTAATTTATAAAATTGTATTAACACAGCTGCTTTTTTTTTTTTTTTGATAGAGAGACCGGGGAGGGCCTAGAGCAGTCTCCATAGTTGACAGCATTTGTTTTCCATGTAGTTTCACTCCACAGGTGGGCACAGGGCTGTGCAGGGCAGGTACTGGGCCAGGAGCCTCCCACATAGGCCCTGGCAATAACTGAACAGGGGGCACACCCCAGTTCAGCATGTGAGTCTGCATGGGCTGGGGCGGGGATTTGATCCTCAGGCTCTGGGGCTGCAAAGCAAGTGCTCAACCTGCTGAGCCATCCCAGCTTCCCCTGTCAGCTGCATATTTTTAAGCCTGTGCTCAGGGAACAATAAAGATTGTCATTTTAGACAGTGTGTATACAAATCCACTGGTAGTGCGCATTGAGCCATCTACTCTGACCGGGGATTATTTTTCTTTTTCTGTGTGAAACTATGAACAGGCTTTTAAATGATAATATTTCATGCTGCCCATTTCCTCTTATACAATTTTCATTAACTTGTCTTATAAAAAAATAATTCTGATCTTTAGGTGTAAAATTAGATTGGTCTTTTCCCTTTCACATATTGCCTGTCGTTTAAACAATAGATCCTAAAATGTTATGCATTCTCTATTGAAACATAACTATCATGTCAATAAATCTGTTTGCTATTTAAAATCTATATGTATTAAAGTATTCAGAGCCTGATTATTTCAAGAAAAGAGGATATTTTGTTGCTACTTCATGTAGGGTCAAAAAACAGCAGTGATTTTCACAATTTTGACGTTGAATGCAAGTGAGTCCTGGCTTCATTATATGAACTTTTCTTTAACTCGCACATTCTTTTCCTTTCCTCTTCTAATTCTGATTATCGGTCAGAACTAAACAACCTGTAGAGCAAAATCACAGTCATTAACCTTTGTAGAATAAGATCACATTTATTCTTTTTAGGATGTATTTTATTTTTGTTTGAGAAAGGAGAGAGAGAGAGAGAGAGAGAGAGAGAAGGCAGGAGGGGCCACAGCAAGCTCTATAGTTGTACATCATTAGTCTCTTTCCAAACTCCCCTTTTTCCCAACACAAATTCCCAACTCTCTACCTTCCTTCGTAGAAAAGTGTGAATTTCCATCTACTTCATTTTGGTGTTTTTGTTTTGTTTTGTTTTGTTTTCTACCTATGAATAATAGTAAACCTCTGTTGAGAATGAAACTCTTCCTATTGTATAAGTGAAACTTTTAAATTTCACAAAATTCTTTTCTCTCCTAACAAACTTTGGTTTTAATTGTCAGAGTAAGGACTCAGATGAAATAGCCTAATCAACAACTACCTGATTTTAGATGGTACGTACACAATTCTTTACAAAAAAATTTAAGTTGTAGAGTTTAGCCTTAACTTTTAAGGCACTGAAGGAAAAAGGGAAAAGGTATGCCACTATTAAAAGGGAAAACATATTGGCTAGAAATTCTAAAATGTTTTTGTATCATACTGATAAAAGAAAATATTTTATTATTAAAATTATATCTAAAACTTAAAATTATATCTGCAATTTATAAATGCTATCAATTTTATTATGCATATGAGGGCTGTCTGGAAAAATCCAGCCATAAATACCTCTATGTTTCATATAACATGTTATATAAAGCAGTTGATTATTTATTTAAATAAAGCCACATATGATATAAGCAATATTCATGTTCTCTTATTATACCTGGAACTTATATAATTTTTACTGACCAATGTAACCCTAATATATTTAACAATAAAAAAAAAATAGAGGTGGCTGAAGTAGTTCTCTAAATTTTCCTTAAACACTTTACTTTTATATTTTCGAGGCTCAATGCCTTAACATTATTGACGTAATGGAACTTGATTTTTACCTTGGATCAGCCTAACCCAAGGATGTCCAAGACTTTGGCTTTCCTGGGCCACATTTGAAGAAGAGGAATTGTCTTGGGCCACACATAAAATACACTAACACTAATGATAGATGCTGAGCTAACAACAAAAAAAACCTTAAAAAAAAATCTCATAATGTTTTGAGAAAGTTTACAAATTTGTGTTGGGGTGAATTCAAAGCCATCCTGGGCCACATGCACCCTGTAGGCCACAGATTGGATAAGCTTGGCCTAACCCGATGAACTCTCCTACTGGCAAATCTGTGATTTTAAGATTGGTCTATTAGTCCTCTTATCACTTAAGAAATTATAGAAATTAGGCTTTTAAGTGCTGCCCTGCTACTGTACTTTTAAGATGATTGGCTTTGTATTCAGAAAGCTCTGTGTTTTCAGAAGATGACGTTTAAGTTTGCATCTTTCTTTTGACCTCCAGGCTTTATTTAGGGATGCCTGCTTGGGTATCTTTACTTGACTGTCTCATTGTAAATCACACACACACACACACACACACACACACACACACACACACACACACACACACACTGTTCTCTAGTACCCTCAAGTTACTGGTTATGTCCAGAACGTGTCATGGTCTTTGACAATAAGAATGTGACTTTCTTACATCATTGTCTCTCTGAATTCTCTTGCTAGAATCCCACTTACCTACTGATAATTTACTTTAACAATGCCTTTAAGACTGTCTCCTAGCTCATTTCAGTATGCCCTCTTCTACACAGATCATTTTCACAATTGTTCATTGAACAGCTATTTATCAATTTTCTGCTAAAGAAATTCCAAGTTCTGCCTTAGTTGTAGAATTCATCAAGAGACATACAGTCCCTGTTTTTAAGAAACTTACATTTCTCTGTCTAGGAGAGAGGGGTGGTACATAACAACTGAACAAATATATCAACACAGTTATGTCACATAGTTATTGGTACCGTGAGAAAAATGACAGGTGATTTGGTAAAGAATCATCATTATGAAGATAGGCCACTATTTAACCCAGTGTTCAAGGAGGGCCTCTCTGAGATAACTGAGCTGAGAACCCAATTGATTGTTCTTCATTCTATGTTTATTCAAAGCAACTTGTGGATAAATTAATACTTTTTGTTTAGCAAAAAGACAGTTTTTGCACTGTGCCTTCAGAACATTCTATTTCATATTTACATGTGATTTGAATTCACCACATTAAACACTGAAAAGTCCAAGAAACAAAAAAAGACAGTTCATGAACTTAGTTGTATCTCCTTATTCTCGTTTCTTCCAGAAGAAATGTAATTACATTTCTACTTATCTCTTCCAAAGTATATGAGACCCTGGACAGCAGAAGCCCTGATTTATTTACTGGCAAATAAATTTCTAGATTTATTTACTTGCAAAAAAAAAAAAAGCTAGATTGACGTGTGTGTGTGTGTGTGTGTGTGTGTGTGTGTGTGTGTGTGTGTGTTGCAGAGGTTGATGTGTTTGGAGGTAATTGTTGGCCAGGATTGGTTGAGATGAGTAGAAATAAAAAGACAAAAAAAATATCAATTTTTCTGTATCAGAGAGTTATAAGCATTTGGGGATTATTTTCTGTCTGTGAGAAAAGGTTTGGAAGATTACAAAGCAGTCTTGGGAGAAAGAAGGTGACCAGCACAGTAGAAATTCAGGTCTAAGGAGAATGATTGGGGAGACCAAGCTACTTCTCTGAACAATGATATCTAATATTTACTTTTAAATATTTTTCTTTGCTATGCTATTACCAAATCTCCAGTAAAATTTGGCAGTGCTTTGGAGTAAGAGGAAAAGGCTACATGATTGATTTGGAGTAAATCTATGCGAATAGAGGACAACAGGAGAAATGAGTGACATGATGAAGAAGTATACCAAAAATACAGCAAGGACAGTAATAAAAAGTGTGAAGTGTCCAAAAAAATGTAAAGACTTCCTGAAAATCTCTGAAGTTTCTAGAGAGTACGCTAGAATTTTCACAAAAGTTGAGATGAAGTACCAAATGAATTTATTGGGTATTAAAGAAAAAGATGCTCTCAGAATATTCGAGAATTTTAAAGATTTATTTTTATTGTTTTTGGCAGAGAGAGAGAGAGAAGACAGAGAGAAGGGGGTGGGCCTAGAGCAATCTCCATAGTTGTACATCATTAGTTTTTTCCATATAGTTTCGCTCCACAGGTGGGCGTGGGGCAGGAACCAGGCTGGGGGCCTCTCACATGGAGCTCATCCTGGTGAAAACCAAACTGTGGGTTCACCCCAGTTCAGCATATGAGTCCACATGGGCTGGGGATGGATATGATCCTCAGACCCTGGGGCTCTAAGATGAGCACTCAACCCGCTGAGCCATCCTGGCATCCCCAATTTGAAGATTTTAGAAGATTCTAATCACACAATGTTTAAACAAGTTTAACACTAAAATTGGAAAATAATATATCAAATTCTATTCTTATGATGACAAAATACCATGCTTTGCAAACTAACTTTTCTCTCTACCTATGAGATAAGAGACCATTTCCATGTTTCTGAGGTTGGCATCTCTAAGATACCCACACTTCTGGAGAGAAACAGGTTTTATTTTAAAGTCTAGTTGACATGTAATAGTCAATTAGTTTCAGGTGCACAACATAGTGATTTGGCGTTTATATTCTTTATGATGTGGTCACCACAACAAGTCTAATAATCTGTCACCATACAAAGTTATTCCAATAATCTGAGTATTTTCCCTATGCTGTACTTTACACTCCTCTAATTTTTTTTTTTTTCTTTCTAAACTGGAGGTTTATACCTAGAGAGGAACAGATCTTAAGCACACGCGATAAAGTGTGAGACTTTTCTGGCACCTGAATCTCATAAGTATATTTAACAATATTGAGGTAGTTATTTACCCTGGGGTTTATGATGACAAGAAAATGGTTATTTGAGAATGAACATATGGCGGTATGACAAGAACTCAGTAAAGATTACTAGGTATTTATCTTAAATATATATATATATATATGCATATATGAATACATATTCATTTGCATATATATACATCTGGATATATATTTGATTATATTCAAACATGTGTATTTTTTTCTTAAAAAATATAATAAGATCCTTAAAACGGCTTTGAATGAGTCCCAAACAAAAATTCTGAAAACATTCTAAGATTTTTTTGCGACTTTTTTTTTTTTTTTTTTTTTTTTTTTAGCTCATCAGCTATCATTAGTGTATTTCATGTATGGCCCAAAACAATTCTCCTTCCACTGTGGCCCAGGGAAGCCAAAAGGTTGGACACTGCTGTGCTTACTTAATACTATATTACGTTAGTGTCTCTGAGAGCTTAGCCCAGTGTAGCTAAAGTAAATATGCCTTCTATCTGCTTTTTAGTCTTTCTTCCTTTATTATCTTGCATTTTTATGAGTTTCAATTTTGCAATATTCTTGCCATAATTTTGAAAATATTCTCTATGATCTCATCAATTGTTGTCTCTGTCTTTCACTCCTTCTTTCTAAAATTCCTATTGCACATATGAGTAATTATGTGGTGACAAGTTCATGAACTTAATTGTCAGAACTTGTAGTCACCCGTGTTAGTTTTCTATTGAATTTCTCCATGTTATTTATTTTCTTGAACATGTTAAACAATTATATTAATGTTCATAGCTAATAACTGTAATACTTATAACATTTGATATATTTTTATTCTGTTTTTTCCTCTAGGTTTTTTTTATCAGTGATTCTTGTGACATACTTGATCAATTTGTATTGAATGCCAGATTAATTTGAATTAAATATACAAATATATTATGAGGCTTTTGTTGACAATATCTTTTTTTTATAGGGGATGAAATTTTGCTTTCAGGAAAGCTATTAGAGTAGGAGTAGAGCATAAGGTATTCAAGCTGGATTTCACTGTTCTGTGAGGGTTCATCTATTTCTAATTGGAACTTCTCCTCAGAGTACATGCCTTTCAGGTTCCTAATTGGAAGTCAGAACATGCTTGATTGGCCCTGAATTGTAATTTTTGTTTTGATGGTCCCATAGGATTGCTAGAATTTCTACTCAGCTTGCTAATAATTTATCCACCACATTCCACTTATCCTCTTAGCCTCTCTACCTTAAAGTGCTTACAAATGCCTGGAAGGGTTCAGCAGTCATAAAACAAACTGGGCTCACCCCAATTTGTTGTCTTTGACTCCATAATCCTAACTGTTGACACCTTGTGTGCCTTGGCATCACTTTAATGGTATCATACAGATTTTTTTTGTTGCTTTTTTTTTTTTTAGCATTTTTACTTGTTTATAATGGAGGTATTGATCTGCAACAGTCTATTTCACCATTATAAGAAAAGAAACTCTGAAACAATTTTTATTTTTCAATTTTCAGTATTTTTATTTGTCTAGAAACAGCACACCACTCCTAGAAGCCAGAAAATCCCCGATACCTTAAACCTTATAATTAGTTTAATTGATCAAATTTTAGCAAATGGAACATCAGAAATAGATCACAGGCAACTATTTTACTTCAAGACTCTTGCCTGAGCAATTCTATAGGAAGTTTAGATGTTGACCAAAAGAAGACGTTGATTTATCATCAAACTTTGTTTTTATGGGTCTCGAAATTCTATGACACAGTTTGGTCAACATGATTTCCTGTAAAGAGTACAGATTTTGAAATATCAAGACTTAAAATTGCCACACGCAAAAAATAAATTAATTAATTAATTAAATAAAATAAAAATTGCCACACACAAAAATTGTTCCACAAAATGTTTCTTTCCTTCTGAAGGTTTTACGGTGCATTTGTATCACTAACCAGCTTTGAGCCATTCTGCCACAACTTATTGAGATGGAGTGCAATGTTCTAGGTCATATTTCTTTAGCCATCTGAGTTTTCTGAGCACGTGTGATGACTTTGCCAGCTTTCTTGTCCACTGCCATGTTGACACCCATAACAGCTGTTTCTCTCATATAAAAGCAAAATTACCCAGAAAAAGATGTCAGACAAATTTTCAACATATTTTGTCAGGAACCATCTTAATGATGGCAGCATCAACAGATTTTAAGAATTCAGGCCATCTTCCAGATTCATACAAGAGCAGCAATCAATCTTCTTCAGCTTGGCAAACTTGCAAGCAACGTGAGCAGTGTGACAATCCTGCTCAGGTCCAGAGCCAGCCCTGGTACGGCCTGGATGATTCAGGATGATTGCCTGAGCAGTGAAGCCAGCTGCTGCCATTAGTGAGTCATTTTTGCTGCCACCGGCCAAACTATCACAACCAGCATCTTTCATTAGACATTTTCCTTAACACCGAAGCCCACGTTGTCCCCAGGCAGAGCTTCACTCAAAGTTTCAACAGACTTTCTTTCTGTTACAATGCTGACTTGGGCAAAGATGGCCACCATGCCGAGTCTAGAACACCAGTCTCTACTCAGCCCACAGGGACTGTGCCAGTACTGCTAATCTTGTGGACATCATGGAGGGACAGACAAAAGGGCTGGTCATTTGGATAAGTTGATCATGGGATCGAGAGCTTTAAGAAGTAGAGTTCCACTGGTGTTGCCATCCTTATGGTCAGTTTCCATCCCTTGAACCACAGTACAGTAGACTCTTAGTTAACCAGCACCCATGGGGACTGGAAGATGCCAGATGTAAGTACAATTTCAGTTAACCAGCACCCAGGCCCAGCAAATCTAGTATCGTTTCTTCAATTGTTTTGCCAGTTGCTTGAGAGTGTCAGTTGCTTGCATTCTGGTTAACAGAGAGTCTACTATATTTTTAGCTCAGCTTTAGCCACAGTGTTGAGGTTATAGCCACTTTTCTTAATAGAGAGGCTGACTTCCTCATATTTCTCCTAGCTGTACAGTGGCTCAGGATAATTCATTATGTTACAATGAACAATTACTTGGTTCCAACCTAGCACATAACTCAGTAGGACATGCTGATGGGTCTGGCAATTCCTGGAGATACCAACTTCAAATTCACAAATACCAGCAGCAGACAAGCCCTTGGGAGGATGGACCATTCAGAGAGTAACTTTTGTTGATTAACAGCTACTTGTCTCTCAGTTTCACTTTGCATTGATGTTGCTTGACACTAAAAATTCTATCAAATTGTGGGGGAGTAGTCACATGTTATGTTATGAGGGGGCTTCTAAAAATGGAATCAGAGGGACCAATATTATCAATTATTCTCAGAGCTCTAAAGCAATTCAAACAAAAGGAGCCCATCAACAGAGAGCTGATGATCCCTCAATCAATATTGATAATATCTACGTACTTCTTAATGTAAAGGGGCTTTGTTTAAACTTTCTGACTAATGTTGGTCTGGTCACTGTCTTATAAGTTATTATTAGTAATCTGAAGTCCCACACAAAAAAATTTTCTCTAAAACATGTTCTAGATGAATAAGCAAGTGCAGTAAAAACATCTATTAAAGCTTACTAAATCCAGTTTATATAAATATATTTTAGTAAACTTAATCTAAGTAAAACAGTGAAGGGGGAAGCTGGGATGGCTCAGCGAGTTAAGCATTTGCTATGCAGTCCTGGGGACCAAGGATTGAATCCCAGCCCCAGCCCATACGGACCCATATGTTGAACTGAGGTGTGCTTCCCACGTGGGAGGCCCCCAGTTTGGTTCTCACCCCCTGGTTTGGCCCCTGGCTTGAGTGGGCGTGTCCCCCATGTAGGAGGCCCCCATCAAGTTCCTGTCCTGCGTGGCCCCCTCCCATCTGTGTGGAATGAAACTATGTCGAAAACTGATGGTGTACAACTATGGAGACTGCTCTGGGCCCTCCCCCTTCTCTCTGTCTCTTTCTCTGTGTCTTTCTCTGTCAAAAACAATAAAATAAATCTTTAAAAAAAAACAAAACAGTGAAAAAACCAAATATTTTAAAATGCTGGTGAAGCCGGGATGGCTCAGTGGGTTAAGTGCTCACTTTGAGTGCTGGGGACCGAGGATCGAATCCCGGCCCCGGCCCGTGCGGAACCATATGCTGAACTGGGAGCTCCCCCAGTTCAGTTCTCTCTCTCTCTCTCTCTCTCTCTCTCTCTCTCTCTCTCTCTCTCTGTCTCTCTCTGTCTGTCAAAAACAATAAAATAAATAAATCTTTTAAAAAAATGCTGTGAAGCATCTTGCATAATCAATAAGAAAGGATTATAAAGAGCATGGTTCCTCGTACTGTTGATTCAGAAACTCCAGATGTCTGTAGAGTTAATACAAAAAGTCTCATTATGGACTAAACTACACATCATAGTTTATAGGCTGAATAAAAATAACAAAACCACTTTTTCCAATTTTATTTTGTTCCAATTGTGAGTTATACAATATATTTGTATTCAATTTTTATCACTATGCATTTTCTCAGTCAACAAATACATACTTATGAACATTATTATGAGGTGGTCCGTGACATTTTTATATTGCCAAAAAAATATAAAATTCTTAAAATTGAAAAGTTTAGAAAATCATGAATATATTTAAAATGTTGTTTTACCTTCCTGAGCTTAAATTTTATTCACTATGGACAGAAATGTAAACATCTACTATGTAGAAATACAGTAAATGTTTAAGGCGTTTAATAAGTTTTAGTTACCTGTCCTTCCCTATGTGTACCAAAAATTGGTTTTGTTCTGTCATATAATTGTCAAGGTAAAATCCAATTGATCAATTCTCCATTTTTTCATAATTCTGATTTCTGAAACATATTAGTAGTAGAGAGAACTGATGGAAAAATTCAAACTGCTAGCAGAAAAGAGTGTTGAAGACAAAGCAAAAGAATGACAGAACTATAGTTTAGTAATATAAATGGTAGTTACAATGCTAAGTGTAAACATTAAAAGAAGTCATTAAAATAAAAAATGATAATTATGTGACCTGATGAAGGTGTTAACTATTGCTACAAGGTCAATCATAATACAACATATAAATTATCAAATTAATGTGTTGTGTGCTTTAAATGTATTCAATATAATATGTAAAATATATTTCAATTAAAATTTTTAATTTATGTTTCTTTCTACTAAGAAACTATTAACTAAAAAGTAAGAGTCTGAGTAAAGGCCTAAGCTTTATGCACATTCTTCTCTTTAATCCTTATAACCAATTTTTACATTGTAAATGTATACTAATATTATTCTAATTTTACAGAAGAGGACGTATACTGATGATACACAAGAATGTTAAGAAATTTGTCGAAGGTTGCAGAACAAGTATGTGGTAGTCCTTGTTTTAACTACACTTCCTTTCAGTAAGGAAACCTTGCCCAAATTTGCTATGAGAGTTTGTCTCTCAATTGATTCAGATACATTCTAGGTGATAATATTATTTGGAATATCAGGTGGGAGGAGGCAAGAAACTCACTCTTTTCCTGCCTCACCTTAAGAAAACACACCTGTCTTTCTTTCCTTGTTCACTGAATACACGCTTTGAACATTTTTTATCTCTTCCTTTCAAGGGTAACAGCTTCCTATGGACTTCTCCCAGCCCTGTTGTTCTATGAATGTTCCCATTTCTAGGATTAAATCACAAATTTAAAGGAGGTTCGACAGCCCTCGCTTTTCTGATACAAACAGCTTTAGTCAATCTTCCTATGAAATATTTATTTTAGGATAGCCGAAGGAAACTCTCTAGCTATGTAGAGAAAAATAAACCACTTAAGGCACATTTCCCAGCATAACTCTCTGAAGTAAAAATTGACCTATGCTAGAGCACTGTAATTAAGTGGCAATTACATTGATAATTCCTTTGAGGAATGCCAGTGGCACAGCCTGATCTATGAAAAAGATAATGTAACTTAGACTCTTTCTCTTTTCTTTATTAACTACCAGCTTAGCTGGTTTGTCATGGTTAAATAGGTATACTCAAGTATAATAGAGTTCTTGGTCCATGTTGCTCTTAATGGACTATCCTAATAGCACATTTCTCTCTTGAGAACATTGCTACCTGGAGCCAAATTCTGCTAGTTTTGTGAGCATTGATTAAATACACTCACTCACTAATCATGTGTATACAACACTTTACTGAATAAACTGATGGCTGAAGATAAACATCTATTTACACAGGCAGAGAATTTCAGGAATAATTAGACTCTGAAACCATAGCTACTAATGTAGATGAGCCCTTGGGAGAATGGACCATCCAGAGAGTAATCCTTGTTGATTAGCAGCTGTTCCTCTCTCAATTTCACTTTGCATTGGTATTGCTTGACACTAAAAAGCTTATCAAATTTAGGGGGTAGATAATATTTTTTTTATTGGTTAGATAATGCTATAGATATACCATATTAGTCTCACAATATTGATCTAATTTTTTCCCCTCAAAGTAGATGGAGAAGAATAAATGGATCAAAGTGTCTTTGTTCAAGGCCCTATGTTCTGCTGTAAACTTCAGTGTTCTAAGGGAAAAAAGGAGACTTGAGAATAAAATAGAAGACATAAAATATGATGACAAAATATAAAGATTGATAGGTGAAATGGAATAGTGTCAAAGTGCTGGTATCGGATGTGAAAATGAGGTGTGACTGATTCAGTGAATGGCCTAGCGTCTGGCTATGGGGTTTTGAAGTAGTGGGCCAAGTCTTTGAACTCATCTACTATTCAGCCAGAAGGAATACAATTCTTCTCTCACCAGATGATGTGTTCGTGTCTGCAGAGAGCACAGACCTAAAGAGGCCAGTTTTATCTGCCTATACTTTTCTTCAAACACAACCACTGTAGATCTTGGATGAAGAGAAAATGCAATTCATAGGTAACTTTCACAACTCTCTATTTTTTTATTCAACAATGATATGGGAAATGAGAAGAATCCTTTATTTTCTTCCTGGAATTATTCAGTTAAAAACTTATATAAAGCAATCCAGGTATGAAGAAAATGATCTAATCTATTAAGATGACCCTGATATTTGGAAAAATATATCATGATAACAAAAACATGTTTGCCATTTTTATCTTGCATATGGTATATGCGACTAGGTTATCTATAAATATTCTCTAGGTATCACTATTTTTACAGACCATGGGATTTCTGGTCATGCTTTAATCCTGCAATCCTAAAAGGTTGCCTATTGCTTCTCACAAATCAAGAGTAACAATATGTTTACATTTCTTAGAAACAGGACGTTTAATTTTAGATTCAGCTGCAAAGTACATAGATAATAGTTATTTGGAAGAATGTAAAGAAGTATTTAAGTGGCATACAAGACAAATTAGAAGAAAAATAATGCTGTATTAATCCGCATCTCAAGAATGTCAGTTGGAAATTAAGGTTGCATCTCAACTCCTTTAAAACACATAATTCATTTAGTGTCTGTAATGCTTAAAAAAAGTACTTTAATAGTGGCACTGGAGAATAAAATGCTCTCTTTAAACTTGAAATCAAGGAAGTGAAAGCACGTTTGAGTCTTAATTAAAGTGTGACCTGCATAGAATAACTGAGGCTCTTGTTAAACGTGCGAACTTCTGAACCTTTCTCCAAAAATAATCAACTGTAAAAAGTAATTTATAAATTTACAAGTGTTAGATGCCCATATCTAACTCTAGCTTCTTTTGATTGGTTTCACATGTCCATAAATTTACTCATTCAACAAAAGTTTATTGAGCATTTACTAAATTCTAGCTACTACTAGGCTTGGAATTGAAAGATGAATCAAATGAACCCTACTCTAGAAAAATCTCAGAGTTTTTCATATAATAATGCAATCAAATTTGTGCCATTAGTAAGTAATACAGCAGAGATGTCCACCAGGCAACATTGGGCCCAGAGTGGTAGAGGAGAGAAGAGAAGTCAGCTTGATGTGAGAATGGTCTTCAGAAAAAAAATGTAGTATTAATAAAATAATAATAATAATAACTTCGTTTGAACAAAAATTAAAGGCCTCAGAGAGTTAGTTGAAAGACCATCACAATGAATCAGGAGAGAGATTCGGATTAAGAGGGTACACATTTCTTTTCTCCTTCTTTTGGAATTAGATTTCACTGTTCCTTTGGGAAATTACTCCCTGCCTAAAACATACACACACACACACACACACACACGTACACATTCACTCACCAGGGGATTTTTTTGGAGCTGTCAATCACAGTACTCCATCACTCTAGCACAATAGAAGGTTCAAGGTCTGTGTGCATGAACAAACTGAATACCCCTCCTTCCTGTTACTAGATTCACTGGGCTAGCACCCAGTCATGACAAAGACTGTGAGAGGAAACAAATAATAATAATAATAATAAAAGAAATAATAGCAATTTCCTAGGAGCAGAATGGTCAACAAAAGTAAAATCTGAAAGTAATTTCAGGAATATTTTACATTAGCAGCTATTGAAACCATAAGTAAATTAAGACTGTTCCATTCATGTCCTTTTTTCTGGCTTTGTTCCCCTCCCCACCCCACCCTGCCCCACCCCCACCCCACCTCTGCTCCTTTCTCCATTTCTTAACATCAGGCAGGGTTAGTAATAGTGGTAAGGACGAGGTGCCAGAGTTGACAGTAAGGGACACCTGTTAAGCTGGGACATTGCCCACACGTGGGGATTGAGCAAATCAGTACATACACTGAGGATGATGGGGCTTGGTTTCTCTCTGAGGGAGAAATGAATACAAATAGGGAACAAAGGAAGAGTCAAATGAACCATAAACTCTGTGTAGAATGGAATGAGAGACTTAATGGAAAATGTAAACAAAAGATATATCAAACATCGAGTCCCCAGTATCAATGAACATACCTCACATCCCCACATCAGTTTCTACATACAATTCTCTACTAAGAGAGCCAAGCCTTCTTGGAGAAATGGTAGTAGAAAACATACTTGCAACATCGAGCTGTGTGAAAAAGGGAGTGCTGGAAAAGCAAACAAACCCAGATTAAAAAAGACACATACTGTAGCTTGAAAGGTTTCCCACTGTCCAATTCTGAGAAAATTTGATCATCAGAATAAATACTATAACCATATTGATGGATTATAAACCACTGAACTAACATGAATAAATGGGAATAAGAGAAACCACTTTTATAACTGAATATCAAATAATAAATATAGAAAGAGCAATGTAATTTGAAAACTACTACTTATATCTATTTTACCAATAATTAACAAAATAAATGTCAGATCCTGTACATGAAAGTGGGCAGAGGAATGAGATAACTGCATGGACCCAAAGTATCTCTGCACAAAATACATATTAATTCCAAAGTAGCAACACAGAGGAGAATCCTGGCAGACACTATACTTATCAAGTGATCAAATAAGTGCCATTGGTTATGGGACAAATTAGCATCATGTGCCACCTGATGAGATACAATGAGAAAATCACCTCTCTTCTGTAACATTCTTGCCAAAAATGCATGATGAGCTTCTCTTCAGGAGAAAACATTACGCCAACCCACACTGAGAAATACTCTACAAAACGAATCTCCTGCAATTCTAGAAATGTCAAGGTCATAAAGGTCGAGGCAAGATGAAGAAACTGCCCCAGGCTGATGAAGCAGGCTAGAGAGACACGACAACTGAGTGAAATATGAGATCTTGGAAGTGGGGCTGCCGTTATAATGAACATGATGGGGACAACTGGCAAAACTCAGAAACATTTCTGGATAAAGAGTTTTTCTTTGAGGTAGTACTCTTTACTTTTTATATGTCTAGTATTCTTTCAAACTTTCTAAAAAGTCAATTTAAAAAGTAAAAAAATAAATGCATATTGCCCCCAAATTGCAGTTATGTCTAGTTACCTCTTGGTATGCCTTAAAGGTAGCTGAGTAGTATAGTACACTATTCTTGTACTCCCTTATTTTTGTGCCACTCCAAATAATCACAGATATATGAAATGGGGGATAGGTATTTGATAAGACATACTGAGTATGGAAATAGATAAACAATCAACATGTTAGTAGCTTATTCCTCCATGTGTTTACTATGTTTACATTTAGTTTTCGTACCAACTCATACAGTTAAGTATATTATTATTCCTGTTTTCCTGATGAGAAAACAGGTTCAGATAGGCTGAATAACTTGTGATAAGTCATGGTTTTAGTGAATAGTGGAGCAGATTTTGTTGTTGTTGTTGTTGTTGTTTGTTTTTGACAGAGACAGAGAGCAGAGAGAAGGGGGGGTGGGGGTCAGAGCAGTCTCCATAGTTGTACGTCATCAGTTTTCCACATGGTTTCATTCCACACAGGTGGGCGGGGGTCTTGCAGGGCTGGAACTGAGCCAGGAGCCTCCCACATGGGATGCACATGCAAGTTCAGCATATGGATCCGCAGGGGCCAGGGCTGGGATTTAATCCTTGGTCCCCAGGCTGCAAAGCGAATGCTTAACTCACTTAGCCATCCCAGCTTCCCTGGCTTTCTACTCTTGCAACCTAAAGATTTCAAAGTTTACACAGTTCAGTTTTGTGTTTTTCTATTTCAATGCACCACAACATCTTGCTGGTTTCGTGTTTATGTTGCTTGTTCTAATCTGCAACGCAATAGTATATATGTCCTATTTCATGTTATTATTGTCCCAGAATTCAATTCTTGAGCGCTTTACCTTTATCTTTTTGAGTGTTGTATTAGATGCTTACATATAGGAAATGCTGTAAAATTTATTATTATTCTATTCATTTATTGTTTTGATATCAGGCAAAGTACTTGGTGAGTTCTTTAGCCTTAAGCTTCCTTCCCTGTTTCTCTCCTGTAGGTTCAAGTGGGATAATGGACATAAAGATGCTGGGATCGCTCAAAAGGTTGTGTGCTTGCCTTGCAACTGCAAGGTCCAGGGATCAAATCCAGGTCCCAGCCCAAATCCACCTGCTGAACTGTGGCAGTTACTGGCAAAGGTTCTCACCTCCCATGCAGGAGGCCCCCAGTTCGGTTCTGCCCCATGCAGCCCCACATCCACCTTTATGGAATGAAACTATGTCACAACTAATGACGTACAAATATGGAGACTGCTTGGGGCCCTACCCCCTTCTCTCTCTCACTCACCTTCTCTTAAAACAATAAAATAAATCTTAATAAATAAATAAATAAATAAGAGGATGCTTTGTGGGTGCTTCCAGGTATCCTCTTTGCTTCCGGGACATTAAAATTTCCAAATAAGGGGAGAACCTTGCTCTTTGTTCTACACTCTAATATTTTAACTCATTTTTCTATTTCCATCTTGAAAAGCTTTATTGCATTTCTGGATTTATCTGCTAGACACACTATCCCAATAAAAATCATTTATGAAACTGTTTCTTTGGAAAATAGTTATCAAGAGATTTATGACTTTGATTTCCTAGATTCATTTTTCAGAATCAGAGATGAGGTGTCGAGGCTGTTTATCTTCTGTTAAGTACCCAGTGTTCCTAAATGGCTTTCATAGAACTGGTGAGCAAAATTACACCCGAGAGACCAAAGAGGGAGCTCACGGTCACTTCCTCTCATCCTTTCCTAATGCTCTGACAAAAAGCGCACTTGGACTCTGGGGCCAGCTTGTATCTCATCTGGTTCCCACACCGACATGACTGTGGTCTCGGAGCTAGAACTTGAGAATACTTTCCCACCTGCTGAACAACAGTGCCAGAGAATGTGGAATAAGAGTCTATTTAACAATTACTTATGAAAAAAATTATTCCATTCTCTTCTAGGGGTTGTCTCTGAAATGCTCAACTTGATAGGCCCAAAACACTGATCCAAAGACATGTTTTCCCCCTGACATATGACCATAGATGGAAGGCTGGAATGAGAAACTAGGAATGGGCAGTTTTCATATGCACGTGGATTAGTGTGCTAGTGTTACCATAACAAAATACCACCCACTGGGTAGCTTAAACCACAGAAATTTATTTTCTCACATTTCTGGAAGCTTAAAAGCACATTTGGTGTCTTCTGAGGCCTCTCTCCTTGGCTTGTGAATGGCTATCGTTTTGCAGTGCCCACACATGGTCTCTCTTCTGTTTTCAAATGTCCTTGTGGTCTTTCTGGGTGTCCAAATTTCCTCTCTTGTAAGGAAACCAGTCAGATGGAATTAAGCCTCACCCTAAGGGCCTCATTTTAACTTAATCATCCCTTTAAAGTTTCTATCTCTGTATCAGATCATGTTCAGAGGTACTGAAGGTTAAAGCTTTAACGTATGAATTTTATAGAGACACTATTCAGCCATTATTTGCTGTAGCATGTAAATAACTCAGTACCAGTTCTTGTGAGAATGCATTCTGTCATTTAATTTTTAAAACAATCACTCAACATTGGCTGTATCATTTTCCCCTCTGTAAATGTGAGAAAATTCATATGTGAAGTTATGGACCTTTGATGCGGTCAAGTCTTTGTGGTTAGGGAATGTTTGCTGACACCAAAAGAAATGTGAGAAAATCCTAGACAAGTTTCTGCCCATGTATTGGGGAACATCCTAAGGGGGCCAGGAAACAAGTCATACTTCAATTTTTTTAATACATCTTCTTGAGACCTTGCTATGGTTTTGACTTATCCAAGATCTCCCTCCAGAAAAGCTGATCATGCCAGGTATCCAGGAAAGGTTGCTGTAATTCAGACTTACTTTCTGTAGTCATCTTTTAGAGTGTTAATGGAGTTCTGTCTCCGATACATGCAGAGAGGGAAATAGTGTGGGAATGTGTGTCCCCTCCACCCAGGGTAGTCCATGCATGGGGCTTTGCCAGAAACCTCCCCCTGGTTTGGCTCCTTTTCCTTTCCTGCCCTGGCTTCCCCCCACCCCACCCCACCCTTATTAATTTTCCCGGTAACGTGTCCTTATTAAATTGTTGCATATAAATCTTTGATTTAGGGTCTTTTTCTGGGTCACCTTCTGAGGCTAAATCTTGTCCTAAATTTGTTCCATTTCTTTAGAGGTGACAAAGCATCCAGTCGAATCTCAGTACTGGGATGTAAAAGCAATAGGATGGAAAAACTGGGTTTAATTCTGGCTCTGCCATGTATTAGCTTAATGATTGGATCACTCATCACCCATTCCAGTGCAAAAGTGCAAATCCACTCAAACAGACTAAAAAAACAAAACAACCTGTTCAGTTCTCTCTCTCTCTCTGTATCTCTCTCTCTCTGTCAAAAATTATATATATATATATATATATATATATATATATTTTTTTTTTTTTTAAACAAACCAAAAAAAACAACAAGTTGTACATGTATATGAGCCAGATCCAGGAGGAGCTCAGACTTTAGGTATTTCTGATGTCATTAGGAATTTGTCTCATTTCTTTGGATTGTCCTTGCATTATGGCAAGATGGCCATCATGAGCTCTAGGTTCACACCTCCCTAGCTGAGTATCTTTTCTAGAATGAGGACCCCTCTTCAACTAAAGCATCATCGTTGGCCCTGGGAGTTACTCAGGTTGGTCCAGTTTAGGACATGAGCCTACCCTCGAACCAATGAATGTTCTGGGCTGGCCTCGCTTAGGTCAGATTTCCTTCCCCGGAGCCTGGGTAGGGGCAGTCTCAATCACATTGCCTGAGAGCAAGGTAGACATAAGTTCCTTAACACATTGCGTACGGATCACGAGAATCTTCATTTTTTCTGAGCCACGCGTTAAGGACGGGTAATGAGAATTCTCGTTTTTACACTTGACCTTTTATTTTTTGCAAGATTTATTTAATTAATGAGGTTTGGTTGATATATAACGAGCAAATATGATCAATAAACAAATTTACGTGAGTAAGTACAAAAAATTTCATTGAAAAGTTATAAACAATATGGAAGCAATATCATTTTAAAGAGAAGAGTTCATTTCAACGTGGTCTATTTAAATACCTGCTGGAACAGAGGGGTATGAGGGTTTTAAACCCCGCCGTACACAACATGTTCTGAAATATTGAGGTGTGAGAAGCAAGGTGAGTAAATACTGAGGAGACAAAATTAACTGGTTCCCACAATGAACTTGAACACGTTTATGAACCACTCTATCCTTACCAGTAATTGGAGACGATTATAATATCTGTTGCATAAAGTTGTGATGATTAAATGACATGACACAGGAAAGCTTCTCAGCACCATGCCTGGTAACTAATAATTGTTCAATAAATGACAATTATTAGTAGTACATCGTCGACAGAGTTATTATGTTTGGCCGTCTCAAGGTCCCTTCTATTTAAACCATTTCTTTGTTCCATTTTAGGTTTTTGAGTAATGAAACCAGATTTGAGGAAAAAAACAGAGAACTAATATCCTAAGGACATGTGCCTTAGAGAGACAAAGGCTTCCAGGACCAAGTCAGGAAGTACTTAATGGTATCAAAGAAGGCGATATTGATGTGATTATGGTATCAGCATAAAGTTCACAAAGCACATTTTATTTTTTGAGACAGGAGGGTTGTTGGTAAGAGGAAATGTTCTAGAGATATACTTTATTTTTGAAAAAAAATTTTTAATTGTTTTTGACAGAGAGAAAGAGAGAGAGAGAGAGATACAGACAGAGACAGAGAGAAGGGGGAGGGCCCAGAACAGTCTCCATAGTTGCACATCATTGGTTTTTCCACACAGTTTGATTCCACAGGTGGGCGAAGGGCTGCACAGGGCAGGAACTGGGCCGGGGTCTTCACCCCAGTGAGAACCAAACTGGGGCACTCCCCAGTTCAGTATATGGGTCCACACGGGCTGGGGCCTGTATTCAATCCTTGGTTCCCGGGACTGCAAAGTGAGTCCTTAACCCACTGAGCCATCCCGGCTTCCCTATTTTTGAATTTTTATTGTTATTGATTTCTAGTTTAATTCCACTATAATCTGAGGACAGGCACTGTATTAAACATAATTACAGTGTTTTTCATAGCTCCAAATGTGGTCAATTGTGGTGAATGTTCTATGTGAGCTTGAGAAGATTGTGTGTTCTGCAATTGTTAGATGAAGTAGTCTATAGATGTCAATTATGTCCAGTTGATTGATGGTATTGCTGAGTTTAACTAAGTTCTTAATGATTTTCTTCCTACTGGATATGTCTAATTCCAATAGAATGTAACATCTTCAACCATGACAGTAGGTTTATTTATTTCTCCTTGAATTTCTTTCAGTTTTTGTTTCATGTTGTTTGATGGTCTGTTCTTAGGTACGTATCCATGAAAGATTGTTATGTCTTTTTGTGGAACTGATCCTTTAATATTAGAGAGAGACAGAGAGAGAGAGAGGAGACAGAGAGAGAGAGAGAGGAAGACAGAGTAAAAGAGATAGAAGGATATGTGTGTGGGAGAGAGAGAGAGAGAGAGAGAGCGAGAGAGAGAGAGAGAATCCTGGTCTAGAATTAGGATGTTGGAGGATATTGGAAATCCCTGGACCAAAACCACCATTTCTCAACTTTAACTGCATTCTGGAATCACTGTATCACTTTAAAATACTGATGCCTGGTTTTCACACCAAGAAATTCTGATTTATTCGGTATGAGGTAAATTTTGTGAGTGCTTTTCAGGTAACTTAATCTGCAGCAAAGCTGAGAATCGCCAGAACCAAAGTGATGACTCTCTAACTTGAACGTGCATACAATTCACCTTTAAAAAATGTAGATCTGGGGTGGAGTTTGAAACTCTGCAACCCTAAGAAGCTTCCAGCTCCTAACAAGCTCCCGACAGGCTTTCTTTTAGAAGCCAGGCTTGCTAATCACTGGGTTTGAGTGTGGAGTCCTGGGAGGAAATCGATGGCACTGATGATAGAGTCCAAATGTCACATTTCCTGGGCAGCATGTTCTAGCAGCTGGAGATATTTTCCTTTTTCTCTGCATTTCTCTGGTTCCTGCCTCTGCCTCTCTGTGAACACTGACCACATTCTGTTTTTAAGATGTGTATTTGTGGCTTTATTCAACTCTTGACGGAACCTATAGATTCTGAGGGCAGTTATAATTAAAAAAAAAACAATGGGGAAGCCGGGATGGCTCAGTGGGTTGAGCGCTCACTTTGCAGCGCGGGGGACCGAGGATCGAATCCCGGGCCCTGGCCCGTGCGGAACCATATGCTGAACTGGGAGCTCCCTCAGTTCAGTTCTCTCTCTGTCTCTGTATCTCTCTCTCTCTCTCTCTGTCAAAATAAATAAGTAAATAAATAAATGTTAAAAAAATAAAAAAATAAAAAAAACAAAAAAACAAAAAAAACAAATCAACTTCACAAAAGGTTTTTCCTTAGACAGTGTCTCCAAGAGGAGTCATTTTAATAAAGGTTTACACATTGGTTTAATTAGTTAGGTTAGCATTTTATTATACGTGTTGCTCTCAGAGAGTTCCAATGAATACTGTGTTTAAAAATTGGGTATTCTGTAGTAAAGAAGTGTCTTTAACTTTGTTTAACTTGGGGTTTTCAAAATTATTTAAACTAAAATACTCTTGATTTTCTGCTTTTATATACAATTTTTTTTTAGAGGGGCAATTCTAGTGTAAAAAAGATAATGGGTTATAGAGTAAGACTTGGTTACAAATCCAAGAAAAAAAAAATAATACCAAAACTCATAAGATTATTGTGAAGGATTATATCAAATGAGATAAAAAATAATAATAAATACAAGATGTATTACTAAATTACATGGCACCACTTATATGATGTGTCTACTGTAGTGCCTATTGCTTTGGACTCCATTCTTTTTCATCTTTGTATTAAAGTATCAAGAATATTTAGGACAGGCGTTATATTACCCACACACATACACACACAGCCACGATCCTCGCTATATTTCTTCCTTCAAAACAGTAAGAAACTTTCATAATTTATAGGTTGTTGTAAGTAGCATTAAAAGCCACTTAAATTGACAAGCTTCTCTGCATTTCCTCTATTACTAATAGTTATAAGACAAGAAGAAACTTTTAAAGACAACCTTTCTTTAAAGTCCAGCATTTGTTTTTCATTGATTGATTGGGTATTTAACTGGACAACTGATACGTGCAAAGCCTTCTGGGAGATGCAAGGATTGATAAGAGTAGGTTTAATTATGGGCTCACCACGGTGCCTCTAGGTGCAGTTTTCTTCCCAGCACAGAGCCGGGCCAGGTGACAAAGCTGTAGACACAGGCGGTGGTTGTCACCCCTGCTGAGCAGGTTGGGGCTCAGAACTGCACCAGAGCCATTCACTGCTGCTTCTGTGTTCCTGGACGTTTTGTCTACGGGCCTAGTGTCTGAACGGCCAGTGAACTGTTGCAGCCAAACACAATGCCTGTGCCTTCTCTGTCTGTTTTATGTAACTGGCTCCTCATGAGTCAAGTGTGGGATTATTCATAGATAATATAAGAACCATAACGAGTCTAATGGAACCTATATTCAGGAAAAAAAATGTATCCTTGTCTTTGTGGAGAAGAAAATGTAAGGAATAAAACCGATGATTTTGTTGTTATTGACCGCACAGGGTCATCAGCTTCCAACACCGCCTCTCACATTCCCACCCTGGCTCCTTCGGTATCCCGTCTGAACACAGCTCCTACCAAGGACACTAGTTCCAGATAGAAGACACAAAAGACACGTTCTCATGAAGACATGGGAGAATGTTCTCCATTTCCTATTTCCTTCAGCGTTGTTTAATGTAGCTTTTCTTTCTTCATTCGGCAGGTTCTATAGGGGCCTCCTAAATTGTTTAATATACTAAATGTGAGCCAGGATTATAGGAGCATGAGAAATGAGAATTGTATGTTCATTTCCCTTTTTTTTTTTTTTTAATCCACTGCCTACGCTTACACTCTCAAAACACTGATTCTCAAACCTGGCTGCATAGAAACATGGGGAGATTAGACCCAGGTATGTTTTGCTTATTTGTAAACTGTGTGCTTCTACAGTGCAGCCTGGGTTACAAACCTGCCTGAGAGGGACTTCACTATATTTTCACATTCATTGTTGTTATCTGATTTATCTAAAACTGGGGTGCTTGAAAGACCCCTATGGTACTGGTTGTCTATTTCCAACAACAAAGGTTTATTTCTATTGTAGGAACGTAGTCAAAAATCATTAGATTGGTTGGGGGAGCCGGGATGACTCAGTGGGTTAAGCGCTCACTTTGCAGCGCCAGGGACTGAGGATCGAATTCCAGCCCCGGCCCGTGTGGCACCATATGCTAAACTGGGAGCTCCCCCAGTTCAGTTTTCTCTCTGTCTCTCTGTCTCTCTGTCTCTCTGTCTCTGTCTCTCTCTCTCTCTCTCTCTCTCTCTCTCCTGTCAAAAACCAATAAAAATAAAATAAAATGTGTATACATTAAAAAAAAAAATCATTAGATTGGGAGGTTCCCATCCTGGTGTGTTTCTCAGCAAGAAACTACTAAACATATAAAAGAACCATGACATTCATCTGTGTCCTAAAGGTCTAAGGCCAGGTGACACGAGAAAGCAGCAGTTGACATTTAATTAAAATCTATATAAGAACTTCCAACAACTCTTTGAACAGTTACATGACCGAACGAAGCAAAGGTGTTTGCGTAGATATGCTTTCTCACTTCATTGCAGAGTATAAAGGACAATGGCATTTGCTAAGGAATTGAATTCACGGATACACCAGGCTTTATTTCCAATATTTTCAGTGATTCTATGATTTCCAAAATGTGAAAACGATTTTCCTCTCCTTACTTTAACTTTGGCAATGGAGATGAAGTTTATTTTTAATATTTAGTAATGGTTAGGGCTCTTTCTAGACTGTAGCTCAAGAAGAATCAGCTTCAGAATTCTGTTTCTTTCTTTCTTTTTTTTTTTTTGGTTTGTTTTACATATGCAGAGATGATGTTTCTTAAGCTTCATAAACACTTTTGAAGATAAAAGCAAAACCTGTGAGGGTGAGGAATATAGATACAATTTGAAGTGAAACTGCTTTATACATTATTCATAATGCTCTGCAGTATCATTATTTCAACAGACACACAAGCCAGAGTAAAATAGAAGTGGTCTTTCTATTTTGTCTGCTTATACCAACAGAAATGTTAACAGCAAAATGATAATGGGGGAAAACTAACTTTTTCATGAGAGCGTACTTTCCCTTTATCTAGCTTAGCCTTTATATTTAGGCAAATTTAGAATGGTTAAATAGGAAAGGGAAGGTGGATATATTTATAATCTTTGGGGTTTCAGACCCCAGATCTAGTGCTTCAAACCTGGGGAGGAAAGGAGCAACTAGGATCAACAGTCTTTCTAAAGGTAGAACAGAAAGAACCAATGCAGCATTTGTCCAGTATTTTACCACTTGTTAGAATGGATTGTCTGAAAATCTGTACAGCAGAAAACCTGATCAGAAAAGTGAAAGTAAATAATGTCATAAATTGCTTGCATCTTCCTTGTGTCTTGGGAACACTCATGTCAACCTCCAGGGTCACTAGGCATTGAGAATGTGGGTCAGTGGTCATAACCCCATTAGAACTTTTCTCTGACTGGGTCCCAGGCCCAGCACCTCTGCAACTCTCTCTAGCCAGGGAGACTGCAGACACACCCTCTGTTAAAAGGGCACGCTTTTTATAGAAGAAAAAAAATGTACCTAATCAAGAAATACATGTTACCTATTCCTCTAGAAGAAATAGATTGTGTTTTATCAGGTCAGATATTAACAGCCAGGATGAGCAGAAACTGCTCGCTAATTATGTCATTTCTCCTAGAAAGGTGTTTCATTCTATCACTGGAGTTCTATAATAATCCTGTGGATGTACGTATGAATTTCAGCCTCCCCCATCTCATAACATTTAACTAGTTACTTAACCAGATGGGTAGTAAGAAGACAAGTTAACCTGCATTTGATTAAAAAAATTATAAGAAAGAAACTTGAATGGTTTTTAATCAGTTAAAAGTGTTCCCCCCTTGTCACTACTACTTAGGTAAATTCACAATCCCATTACGAAAGGATTAAGGTTATTTTAAATTACATCTAGTTCCTTGCTTGGCATGGCAGAACCTTCTCTGAAATCCTGATAGCATTCGTCACCATCAGATGGGGTTTTGATAAAAAGATTGGTCACAAAAGTCTCTGAAAAATGTCTGCCATGAGCAAGTCTACATGGCTACACAAAAGCAGATAACGCATTATAGTGAAAATCCAAGAAAGAAAAACAAATCAAAAGAATGTGTAGTAGCAGGTGCTCTGCTTACTGGGTGCAGACACGGTGGTGGAGTGACGAAAGAGCTGGAAAACTTAGAGGTTTGCAAGATTAAAAGTTCACTAAGGCAAGCCCTGGAGGCTGGTGATCCCGTCAGATTTGTTCTCCTCACTTCTTATCTCTGTGACCCTACTCTGTCTAATAAGCCCCAGTTCTCTTATCTGTAGACTGAGAACAACTGTAGCAGAGCCAATGAAATGTGTTCACCATTTACATCCTTAGGCATTAGGATGACTGCGTTTCCCAGACTCCCTTTGAGTTAGACCTCAAAGGACACGTGACTGCCTCTAGAGCCAAGAAGGGTGGAGGAACATCAAAGGTACAAAGCTGGGGACACAGGGGCACATAATATGTCTTTTTAATACATTTATCATTGTTTTATAATCCAAACTCATTATTTTAGAGATAAAAACGCTGAGGCTTAAAGGAGTTAAATGCTTTTCCCATGACTAAGCAGCTAATTTGGGGCATAGCTAAAAATTTCCAATCTACAGTTATTTCAAATTTATTGCAATTTTCCCCTAAACCAGATGTAAACACTTCAGTGAAATGTTTCTACTTTAATCTGTTGAGTAAATTCAATCGATTAAAAATGAGAGCTGAATGTATTTAAAGGAAGTAGCTAATATGTTGAAGTTTTGTGATAACCAAACAATGTTGATATCAGGTTTTATGAGGGCTATCCAGAAAATGTACATACATAAGTGCCTCTATTTTTCATGTTACGTGGCTGGCTACTTTCTAGACAGCCTTCATATAATTGTTAAGTGACACTCATTAGGAATTCAGCTATCTTTACATCCACTCATGAAATTTTTCACATTTTAGAAGAGAAGGGTTATTGCTTCTTTACCTTTCTTTTTTTAATTTTTATTTTTTACTCCAAATTCTTTTAATAAATATTCTGGAAGCAATAATGAACTACTAAAAAATAATTTTAAAAACTCTTTAAGAAATTCCCAATAAACAACTTACTTTAGAATGGTATATTATTTATTAGGTTGCAGAACCATAGGATGCAATAATTATGTCAATAAATATATACAATATTTTTAAAATTTCTTTATATATTACTACAAAGGCACAAGGATGTTGCCTTAAGAGTTTCTCTCTCTCGGTTGCCTGCCATTATGAGTCAATCTGTGATGGTAATTCTGCTTGGGGCGTTAAACTTCCCCAACTCCATGGAGTGCAGAGCCCTTTGGAGATATTCACACCCACTTCCCAGCTGGTGATTCTAGAGCAAGCTGTATGTTTTCCATTATCTGGCTACCCCCACAACGTGTGCATATTTGTATCAAGAGCTTTCAGAACAGTTTCCAATGTGGTATTTTCAATAGAGTATTCAGCATGATTTTCAGCATAGGTGGTGGCCCAAGGGGTGGGCTTCAGGACCCAGGAGTGTACCACCATCTCTACGTCCCACTAGCTTTGTGATCACAGACAAGTTACTTTGTCTTTGCTGAGCCTCAGTTTCCTGATTTATAAAGTGAGAATAAGCCCTACTTCCAAGATGCTTACACAGTTAAGTTTGATGTAAAATGTATATTGGTTGGCAGGGAACAAAAAACAATTAGTATCCAATAACAAACTATATAATCTTAGAAACCAGTCTAAAGAAACATACATAGAACAAGCCTTTGGTGTGAAATAACTCCTCATACTCTTTATAGGATTCAAAAAAATTATAAACATTCTAAGTGCCTACCAGGAGGAAAATGGTTAAATAAATTGCAAGTTGTCCGCATAATAAAGTTTATGGAGTATTTTTGTTAATGTCCATAAGAAATGTTTTTAGCTTGTGACTACGAAGTAGGTCACTTGAAGGATTTCCGAAGCCCCGGCATGCCACATGGCAACTACCATGACACTTCCCAATTCTATCACCTTTGAAGAGTGAGCATTTCCTGTCGCGTAATTTGCACATGGTCTGCACCTCTGCCTTCCTCTGTTTCAGCTCCTGTTTTGTGATCTGTTTAGACTGTTGCCTGCAGTTACCTTACTTGTTCCATCAGATAATCCCCGCATCTCTCCACCACTGTTGATCCACATCTTTTCCTGGCTCTGGCTGCCCACACGGTGGCACTGACCCACCCTTGACCTCTAGCGTCCTTGGAGACTTTTGTTGCTGTGAAGAGCTCAGTACCATCTGCATCTGAACTCTGTTTTGTCATCGCCTGCACTGTTGTATGTAGCTCAGGTGTCTGCCAACCTGTCCCAAAGCAAAAATTCTGACCCTCCTGATCCACAGTGCTTACCTACCCTGCTGGCTGAAGGGGAAATCCATGCCCCTTCTTGTGGTTTGTTTTAAATTTTCTAAGTGGGGTTGTGAGGCCCCTAGAGCGCCGTTCTTGCCATGAAAGACATACAACCCTCGCCATCGCTGAGAGCACTGGGAGCTGATGACATTGTAACAGCCCTGCCCACCCAAGCCCTGTTGCTGATTCTGGCCCAAAGTCCACTCTCTTTTCTCCTGACTTCATTTGTTTTTCCTTTCAAGGCATCTATTAGCCCTCCTCATAACTTGGCTTCCACAGTACTCCCTTTCTATCAGTGATGCTACCACATATTTGAACCTGCTTTATATTGGAACCTCAGTTGGGAACCCAGTATGATTCTTTCCCAAAGGACTCCTGGATTCCGATTCCATGAGGATAGAGACTTTGTCTAATACCATGAGCAGGTGATTCCTTGGTTCCCATCGAGTGGGAATTCTTGCTTGGGTTATAATACTAAATGAAAAGAACTGGGGGAAAAATGGTATAAGAAAGTGGATTCTAACTCTGTCAAAACCAAACTTACTTGTATGAGAATCACTAGAAGGAACAATCAAAATATCTGTCATGGCAATATTTGGATGATGTGACTACAGCTTTGTTTTTGTTTTTTAATTCTCTAAATCCACCGTGCATTTTATTACTTTTCTGAATAGAAAAAATGACAAAATTTAAGAAATAATGCAAGGAAATGATCCAGAGTCTAACCACAAATTTATTTAAAAGACGGCTGCATTTTAATTTTCTTTTGTGATTTTTCTTTGCTATAAAAAATAGTTTCTTTGGTTGATGCAAGAACCCTTGCCCTCATTTCAAGTCCTTCAATATTTGCCTTACCATCCATAGCTATTTGTTTTCATATTTTTATCTGTACTGGTATCTGTATCTGTGTGATCTGTGTTATTATCTCTATCATCTATCATCTATCTATCTATCTATATCATCTATCTAATCTATCATCTCTCATCACCTATATCTTCATCTATCTATCCATGATGTAGTTAATCTATTGTTATGTCATATCTATCTATCTATCATCTATCATCCATCATCCATCCACCCATCATTTATCTAATTACCTATCATCTAGCTAATCTATCATCCATTAATATCATCTAACTCTATCTTTCTATCATATCTATAGCAGATACTGTTGGTATCCTGTCCCCTCCTGACACCTCCCCACACAGCCAGCCCTCAATTTCACTGCCAACCCCTACAACTCTGCAGGAAGGATTTCTCTGGTGGTAAAAGCCTGCATATGAGATACACTGGAATTAAATGGAATTAACGTGCACCTCTCTCCCCAGCAGCCCTCAACCATGGGTGATCAAATGCTCCCAACTCCCTTGCCCTTTGAAGAGTCTGGACAATTATGAGGCATGTTGTCCACTGTCTCCAGGGTGTCCAGAGAGACAGAGTCCCACCATGGTAACCTCAATGGTAATGCAGTCATAAGGTCTTCATGTCATTATGAATGTCATTGCTGCTTCAGTTCTCCACCCTCCTATTGATGCTTCCAGGGGTCCCTTTCCCCATACACACTTGCACTCAAGTCCACCTCTCAGGGTTTGTTTCTAGGGAAACCCAACCTAATAGAAGATTCACAGTCATACCCATTTCCTTCAGTTCATATGAAAATGGCTTAAGGGTTATAGCTGGCTCTGAGCTAAATATGAGCTCAAAATATGGCAAAATGACTATGACTAACAAAATTAACAAAATTGTGAGCAGCAATAGCAGAATAATGGTTAAAAAGAGTCAAGTATTTGTGTAGTATTATGTTTAGTTCTGGAGGCAACATTTTGAAAAGGATACTAAGTAATTGGAATATGATCATGAACCTATTAACAAAGATAACATGTAAAGGACAAATCACTGCATTGAAGTGACTAAAGGGAAGTCGTGCACCCAGTGGACTAAGTTTATTCAATCCTTTTCCAGGGGGCAGAACTTGGATTAGGCAATAATAAGAAAAAGGCAAATATTGGCTCTGGAAATAAAAAATTGTCTAACAATAAGAGGCTTTCTTCTCTAATGCAATATCCTAGTCTTTTGAAATACTTAGCAGAGGGGGAAAGTCACTTCAATCCATCCCGTTCCTTAAATCAGGTCACACATGGGAGCCTCTGGAGGGGGGCTTACCCAAGCTCATTTTGGTAACTAGCATTTTGCCTCTGGAAGTCCATGAGGCGACCATCCTGCTGCATGCCTTGCTGGTCCTACCTCTCGGTTGTCCTGATCCCACAGGATGGGTGCCTCAGTTCTGTTCTCTGGCCAGCTTTGCAAATTGCCCATGTAATTTTGAACTTGCTCTCTCAGTTCCCAATGTTCCCTGTTCTCTCTCTCTTTGCTCAAGTGCAGGCCATAGGCATTGTACCCTCAGCCCGCTCAACCTTTCCTGCTCCAGTCATTGATGGCCCCTCACTTGGCCCTTGCCTGACATTGGAAGAGGAACAGGAGAAAGGGGGATAGAATCCTAACTGGGGTGAGAACATTTTTTAACTGACTTCTAAATTTGCTTCCAACTCTATTATTCTCTGATGATTTTCCTTTTCAGTCTTTGGGACCCTATTTCCTGTTTCATTTTCATTGTGTATTGATTTATAAATATCACTTCCCAAGCTACCTTGAGAAAAATCAAACCAGTTGTCAGTTCAATGGTTTTATTACTTCAAGTCCTCTCCCCCATGTCCTCCCAACCTTGGTGACTGGCTTTGCCTTTTCCTTTGCCTAAAGCTACACACTTCTGTGCATAAGGGACCCCTAGCCCTGCTTTCTCCATGGATGACTATTGCCTTCCCTTTAGCTGGTGCCACTCTTCAGCAACCATTGTCTCGCCTAGATTCTCCTACAGAAGATGCTGTTTCCAGACCTCTGGATGGGCTCAGTGGATGTTGACTCAGCTGCCACCCTCTTCTGTGGCAGGTCCCAGTGGGACCGCTCACACTGATGCCAGAAGGAGAGCATGTCTGGACACATGTGTGCTTCCAGCTGACACAGTTAGGGCTAGTAGGTGGACATACAGACCTCTCGACTCCATAAGGGTCTAGAAGTAAATGTTCAGAGAACTGAGCTGAGAAAACTATATGGTGTTACAACACATTTATTTTCTCAACAATTACTGGGTGTCTGCTTTGCCCACTTACGGCAGGCGAGAACCTTCGCCACCATCCTGGTGTTTACCAATTGCATACTGCAGTTCAGCATGTGGATTTGTATAGGCCAGAGCCTGGATTCGATCTCCAGACTTCATGGTTGCAAGGCAAGCGCTCAACCTGTTGCGCTATCCCAGTATCCCTGGTCATTTCTTCAACATCAGCCTTTCTGTCCTTTACGGAACTTGCTCCAACCATCAACACATACCATGATCTCATGGGCTTGGCCCTTGTACTATGTTCTATCTTTGAGTGACACATTGTAGATGCTTTCCTGAGCAGGCAATTTATGGCAGATGTGACTAACAGAGGCTTCCTCATTTTGAGGACCAGTGAGCTCTCCAGTGAAATGTGGGGGGAATAGAACTTGGGGTGAACAAAGGGATATCAGCCAGGTAAGAAACCAGGCCTAGAGTGTGAGCCGAGGAGAGGGAAGCCGTGGAGAAAACAAAGGGAAAAAAGATGGGGATTTGAGATGTCCCTGTCTCTATAGCTCTGTGAAGACCCAGGAGTTTGTCAAGCCTCACACATTTTATCAAAAAAGACAAACGACAGTGTTTGCCATGACATTGAACATTTACATTTTGCATTTCATTTGAAACTGTTAAGGCTTATGTTGCTACTTTCCTCATACGTGAACTGTACTCTCCTTTGTCACCTCTCTGGTCTGTACTTTTGTGGTGCTCTTCAACTTTCATGTAGAAGACAAGGTTCTGAGCAAAATCAGACCACCAGAACTCTTTCTTATCCGCATCTATTACTATAACTCATACAAAGTAGAGAGAAGGAGCATACACAATTAATAAATAGAAAATATTTATTATACAGCATTGTCAAGATGATTTGACAAAGGCAGTAATGAGCCAAATGAAAACACTTTTACAAGAAGCTAAACAACTTGTCTAAGCACATCCATCAAGGTGAAGTGTGTCTGCCCTTCGGGCACAGGATATGTATGGGTCCATGTCCAATTCTGAACAATTATGATGTAAGAGCTAATACTCTATTCGATTCGGGAAACTTTTAACCATGATAAGAGGAGGCATTCAGAGTAATAATGTGACCAGTGTTGATTTATTCACCAAATGTCTCAAAAAACTCAGAACAAACTCTCTTACATTATCTGAATAGTAGAAACAGTTTTCCTGATCTATTCTCATTTTCAAACAAGTTAAATGCACAAGTCTTGTGGTATAAAGGACACATGTGAGTGGCTTTAACAAAGAAAACATGCTGTCCCTTGCTAGTTTGACAATTAGGAGACCACCTATTAAGCATTGTAGTTGTTTTCTTCATTACAATGAAAATGTTGTTTTGAAAGTCACATTTTAGTTACAGGTCTTCCTGCCAAAGGTATTATACAATAATTTTTCAAAGGAAAGGCAGTACCTTCTTGGTATGGCACTAACTAAACTTGGCATTAGAATACGAAAAGAAAGGACAAACAGTGAAGTTGATGTTAGATTCTGAACAAATGATGCGACGGGCATTAAAAAATTTGAAGATGGTTTTTGGCTGAGAAACCAGCAGCTTCACCATGAAGAAAGCATATTAAAAATATGCCTGAACATAAGGCATAAACAAAGATACTTTAGAGGGTAAGATGCATTCTACAAATAAGAGAAGAAATCAGAACAGCAAGAGAAAGCTCTTTTATTGAGGGTAAAAACGGGAAGGCAAAAACAAAATAGCCAATTGCACATACATGGATAGTGCACACAACAAATAACAAAACTATAAAGAAAAGTTATGACAGAGAAAATATAGAAATAAAGATACATAAAAATTAAAATTAAAAGAAAGCAAGAAAAGTGGTAAATAAATAATTTGAGAAATTCTGAGGAGTCTTAGGAGTTAGTATATGCTTGAAGCACATAAGCTCAAGCGGCTGTAGAAAACCTTTAAAAACATCTAAAGTAACCCGACATCATTTAAATACTGTCATTTCAATCTTATGTTTGGATAATGACGTGCACAAGTTTAGAAAATGTACCTTTTTATTGTTACCCACAGTTTTTGTGAACTTTCAATATAACAAGTTTTCAAAACACTTCATTAATATCTTCAAGTCATAAAATCTCTGAAAAGTTCCCTCTTTAAAGAGGAAGGCCTTATCTGAGCAGCGTATGAAAAACATTGTACCACACACTCAAACCTTCACAGAGCTCCTGTAGATATTGGTGACAATGGTCTGTAGAAGATTATTGGAACATAAAAATATCTCTATTATATTGGAAAGACAATCTAGTTGCAGTTAGATTGACATGACAGTGCACACATTGTATACGAGGACACAAGAATGCATTCACTTGCTAGTTACAAGGACTTCTGTGACAGTAGGAAATAATTAGTTGTCAATAAACATTTTTCCCAATAATAGTTGCTATGAGTACACCATTAAATTCAAAGATTGGATTTGTTTCTGTAGTACATAGGAGAAACATTGGCACCAAGTACACATACTGCATCTTAGAAGTTCAACTGGTAAGTATTATTTGCTACAATAAATGGAAGGTAACAACATTGCCACATGATTTGTTCTTTTTAAGTGAAGGGCAAAGGAGAGCCCCTCTTGGCACAAACACAAGTTAATCCACAAAAGGTCTTCAGCCACACTTAAAACAATCTCTTGTTCTGGCCTTTCCCCCCAAATCACCAATAAACAAGTATCAAGTATGGGAAGCTGATTGTGCTAATTTTGTTCAAAGCCCCATGCCTATGTCTCATCTTGCTCCTCAGCACTCCTGAGGAAATCCTTTTCTGGTGATGATTTTGCTCTTATTCCTGTTTTCCTAGATAGACGGAAGTCACAGAGCAGCAAGCTGGCCATTTACCTTCCCCCACGTGTGACAACCAGGCCAGCGCTGGATGGGGCGTGGTGAGTGGAGAGAGGCCCCTGATTGGGCCGGGTCTGGAGTCTGCCGAAGACCAGGAAGCAGATGGGCTCCCCAGAAATGAGCTGCTGTCCCATCCTCTGTCACCCATCTGCTCTGTCTGGCCCCACGATGCTCAGCAGGAATCTCAGTACCACCCCCAGGTAAACTCACAGTTCCACTGGCCAGTCCTTGTGTGCTGCCCCTTTTGAAGCTGGCCGAGCCTATGTGGGCATGTCTACGCACAGCTGTCCAGAGATGATTGTTGTGGCTTTGATTTGAGTGATTTTTGTGATAGAAGTTAAACACTACGGGGTTGTGCTTTGTCAGAATTCCCTTTCTTCCCAGGGAAGGCTATTGACTAACTCCGGAATGGGCATCGCGGCCTGGGTCACGCGTGGCTTGCAGAGTGCCATGCCCCCCGCCTCCCCCAAGGCCGCAGCAGCCTCCTCTCCCCTCGGGGCTGCGCCCTCGGCTTCCGCGCGGCTCCCCCCACCTTTCTGCACCCCCAGGAGGCGCTAGTGCTTTCTGACGTCCCCTCCTCCCTACAGGGTGGAGGAGCTTTGCTTATAGTCCCTCAGGATGACAGAGGCATAGGACACGTTAGGGGGAGAGCAGAGCAAAGACTCGGACACGGGGGAGCTGGGCACCGAGCTGCCGGAGGCCACCGAGTCGCGGAAAGGCGACGGAGGCGTCAGGGCAGGCGAATCCTCGGGGGTGGGCTTGCTGGCCGGCTGCAGGGCCTCCTCTTCCTCTTCCAGTTCGTCTTCCTCCGTGTTCCCTTCCCGCTCATACAGGTACTCCTGGAGGAGCTTAAAGCGCTCGCTGTCGTCCTCGTCGTCGTCCTCAGCGGCGGGGGAGGCGGGCTCCTCCCCCGAGGTGCTCAGCTGCAGCGGGAGCATTTGCAGGTGCGGCGGCGGCGCCAGGGGCGGGTACAGGGGGCGCACGCCGTTCCCCGGGCCTGCGAGCGCCGCGTGGAAATCCGGGATCCCGGTGCTGAAGCTGTTGGCCGCGCCCTGTCGCTGGGCCATCAAGGATGTCTGCGGCTGATGCTGCGGCTGCTGGAGGGGAGGGGACAAGCCCTGGGGGATGGCCGGGTCGGCCAGGAACAGGGGGGTCTCCTCTGCGGTCAAGTGGGGCAGCAGAGGCGGGGTGCTCGCTGCGGGGGGCGCACGTCGGTGCGCCACCATGGAAGGGCTGCTGCGAGGGCTGAAGCCGGCCGGCGGGGCGTCTTCTTCTACGTTGTAAAGGGTCTTGGTGCTGGTATCCGAAAAGGTCAGGCTCTTGCCGGAGCCTTGGTAACTTTTAGTGAGGGGCTTGATGACGGCTGTTTGGTTGCAGGCCGTCTCATTGGTCTTCACGTGCACAGAGAGGCGGTGCCACATATGTTGTCCCTTGGGCACCTGTCCTCCACCTGGTTCAGACCATGACACAGACTTGCCATTAGAACTATGAATAAAATAGAGATGGATTTATTTGCAGATATGTCATGCACATAGGGTAAGAGACATACATACCACTCTGCAAGCCCAGCTCAATGCAATTTGACTTGCCTCTCCCCTGTGCACCCCGCCCCAATCTCTCTTTATTGCAGATTAAATGCCAAGAGTTGCAAGACCACAGGTTGCCTCTGACTCTGCAGCCAGTGATTTTTCCCACCCCAAGACAAGCTTGGAAATTTTGACCCTGAGAAAAAAAGTGGTAGGAGAGACAAGCCAGCCTGTTGCAGAAGCAGCTGTTTTCAGTTCGGTCTCAGATTCCACCAATTTATTACACAGTCTCTCTCTCTCTCTCTCTCTCTCTCTCTCTCTCTCTCTCTCTCTCTCTCTCTCT